>RJWM01005029.1:0-95629 GCA_004363535.1 Dasyprocta punctata | reverse complement strand
GGCTCGCCCGTGAGGCCGTGTTGGTCCACTGCTTCTCCCGAGCCTGTTTCTGCTCGGCGAATGTCTACTGTGGTGCGCACGAGAGGATGGGGCCGCTGTCTGGTAAATCATAGAGGGCCGTCTGCCGAACCTCCTCTATCACCCCCAGGGCACCCGCGCCTTTCCGCCACGGCCTTCCAGGAACCGTGCCTAATTAGGTGCAGTTCCGGACTCAAGATGGCTGTGCCTCGCTCTCCCTCGGGGGTGGGGGGGCGGGGGCTGCTGGGTTCACTCATTCGCCCGCTCGCGACCACCTCGCTCCACAGTCGACCGTCGTCTCTGCCGTCTCGCCACACCACAGCAAATCCACCGGCAGCTCCCCTGCGCATCAAGAGCACCAGGATCGTACCTTCTCAGCTCGGGTCGCAGCGCTGATTGGATTCCGCTCCAGACAGAGGTGTTTCTGGTCTCTGCCTTTATTTCATTCTTTTACTCTTTCCGTGGGCTCCAGTTCTCGTTTTAGGTTCTTCTTGGGTCCAGAGGACCCATCTCCCTCTTTTTTCCTTCTCTCTGTTATTATATTAGTTTATATTCCAGCATTTTGATGGTATATTCAGGGAGCCTCCCTGTCACGGTGTCATCTGGGCGGCCATCTTGGAGGCGGACCTCTTCCATCTTTTTAAAATTTAGTTTACAATTTTTTTTGTACTTATTTTCTGTGATTTTGTTCTGTTATTCCTCTGTGTATTTTGGGCTTTCTCTTTGCTTTCCTTCCCACTAGTAGTTCCCTTCTTTTCCTTGGGCTTACAGTCACATGCACATTTCTCTATATTGGAAGTGAGATTGTCCACTGAACTTCAGGGTACAGTAGTCACTGGTTACTGTAGTAAGAAGTAGGCTCTAAGTAATAAGCATAAAAACACAAGATCAGGAGTATTGGGTGTTGTGCCCACCAGGTATTGCCCAGGGCAAAGCCCAGCCCCTGGCCTTGTAAGATCTAAGCAGTCAACTGTTGACTGGGAAGTGGGTGAAAGATGAGTATAAGGGGGAGGTGACTTTGACTGGTCCTGGGAGCTTGCTGTGAAGGGAAGAGAGGGGAACTGAGGAGGTGAGAGAGCAGAAGGAAGCTTGTGTATGGTGGGGGAGCAGCTAGACAGAGTTCAAGCTGGTGATACAGGAGAGGGGGACTGGGTATTATACGACCCAGAGCATGTGCCACATTGAAAGCAGGAGAAGCAGGCAGGATAGCTGCAGACAGATGTGTAGGTTTGTGTCAGGACTTCATGACACTTCTGGGAAATGGGGCGGGGGCACTACTAGGCATCAGGGAAGCAGATGGAGGTGGTAGAGGAGATCAGGGACGTTTTAACATTGTTATGGTGGAGAGGGAGTACAATGCAAGGCCCAGTTTAGGTTGGGGACAGATGTAGAGGGTGGCCATCTGTTCAGCGTGGAGGACTTTCTCCAGTGGTGCCCAGGGGGATGATGCCGTTCAGATCATCCAGGATTAGGCTTTGCCAGATGCGTGGAAGAATGGGAGCCAAAGGGAGATACGAGGTTGCTACCAAGGTGGAGGTTGAAATGTTGGACCCTCAAAGACTAGCCTGGCTGGGGAAGGAAATAAAGGCAGACAGGGGCTGATGGGTAGAGAGGGAGAAGGTAGAGGGTGTGGGATTGGGGGGACCAGCTGTCAGCAAACTGGCTAAAGAGAGAGGAAGCTGTGAAGCAAGTAGAGTGCCTGAATTTGTGTGCACATAGCAACCTGGTCTTGTGATCATCAGGGCTTTGGATGATTTAACCAGGTGGCATAGGCCTATGGAGACTTTGTTCTTTAAAGAACAAAACAAAACAAAACAAAACAAAATGTGAGAATTACCTGGAGATGGCATTAGACAGTGGATCTCTTCTTTGTGCTGAGTAGGAGAAAACAGGTTGGTGGAGACCAGGGCAGACCTGCCACTCTTTCCTGTTCCTCCCTCACGTCTACCCCAGACATCCGCCTGGATTGGGAGACATACGTGCCAGAAGACACGGAGGACAAGCTGGTGGAGTTGCTGGTGTTTTTTGGGCCACCGTTCCCTCTGAGGGACCAAGCCGGGAATGACCTTGTATGCCCTGAGATGCCCAAGAGCAGCAGCTTACTCGGGCACCTGTCCCCCTCCAATGGGTCTGAGGTCAGCTATGCAGCTGCCCCTTTGGCGAGCAAGGGTGCAGGGGTGGACAAGCTGGCCATCCAGGGCCACTGACTCTGGGCCTCAGTGACTCCCTGGCAGCAGGTGGAGGGCCACTCCAGTGCCAGTGATGGAGCCACAGAGCGTATCATCTCAGTCATCCTGCAGGAGCATGAGGGCGTGCCTGCCCCCCACATGTTCAGCGTCAGCCCCAAGCAGATGGTGAGTCAGGCAGGCTTGGGAGAGGCCTCATGGAGTCTGCACTGGCCCCCCACAGGGCACAGGTCAGGCTAAGGCTGCTGTGTCTGTGCCAGGTGGTCCCTGCTGGGGGCAGCAGCACCATTTACATCTCCTTCACACCCATTGTGCTCAGCCCTGACACTCTGCACAAGGTGGCATGTACTGGCTACATCCTGGGCTACATGAGCTTGGACAACAAGGTGAACCCTCCTGGCCGGGGGTAGGCATGGGCCCCTGCTTCTCTCTGGGTGGCACACTGCCCACTTGGCCCATGGACCGACAGCAATCCATGATAGATTTGCTTTGGTAGGAGGAAAGGGACATTCCAGGGAGGAGACATCGGCTGCAGGACTTTGCTGTGGGACCCCTGCGACTGAACCTGCATGGTTTTGTGAGGCATGCACAGTGAGTTGGCTGGGCTGCTCCATCCCCCTCCATCCCTGGAGGAGTCAGATAACACTTCCCAGAGCCTAAGGACAGGAACAAGAAGGAAGAAGAGCCAGCAGGGGCACCAGGGAGAAACTGGGCAGAGGCCAAGTGATGAGAGAAAGGGTGGCCAGGAGGCCCTGGATACCTGGTGACCTGCGTGGTATCTGTTGCTGGGCAGGCTGAGCGTGGAGCTGGGCGACAGTGGCAGCATGGAGTTCCGGTGCCAGGCCAGTGACCTCATCCCTGACCAGCCCTGCTCTGGGGTGAGCATGCTGCCACTCCTGGCCCCACAAGTTTCCCTGGACTTCCATGTGTGCCCTTCAGGGTCACAGGCCTTGCCGGCTGAGTCCTCCCCACTCCCGGAGTGGAGAGAGGTGGAGGCATCCTGACCTCCTGATCTCTGTGGCTGCCCAGGTGCTAAGTGAGCAGCTGACCACCCGCCACCTGAAGCTGATCAACACCACAGAAATCCCGCAGTACTTCCGGCTCTTGGTCGCCAGGCCCTTCTTGGTTTCTCAAGATGCAGTTAGCTGGGGCCACAGAGCTGGCTCTGGCCGGGAGCAGGAATGTGAAGAGGAGATGGCCTCAGCGAGCAGGCAGCTGGTACTGCACGCAGAGGAGAACATGCTGGTCAGTGGAGGCGCGATGCACACACACACACACACACACACACACACACACACACACACGTGTGTATAGATGGCATGAATGGACCTGCTCTGGGTGTCCTCCCACCAGACACACAGGCCCTCTGTGCAGTGTCTCCATGTACATGGGCGGGCCAGACCTAGTGTGCACAGCCACACGTGTTGCAGAAGCACAGCCAAGCTCCTCTGTGTGTTCTACTGATAGCCAGGCCGAGGCCACTGTGAGCCCCTCGACTTCGTGCCATTCCCTCCCTTCTCATGTGCCCTCACTTGAGGGTTTGTTCGCAGACCAGGGCTGCCCCTGGTTGGATTGCCATAAATGTGAAGCCCTCTAGGTCCCAGGGTGATTCCCCTTCTCTTGACAGGGCATTAGTGATAACAGGAACTTGGGAGTTTCAGAGATGGAGGGGATGGGGGTTCTGGGAATGCCAAGGTGTCAGTCGGAGCCGTGAACTGGCACTGGAATGGAGATAAGAGTCAGAGGTCTTGTGGGGTTTGGTGTGTGCACCCCGATCTGCACAGTGGCTCCCAGGGTGGGTACCAACTTACCAAGGACAGCCAGACTCTCTTCTACCTCTCCTCCTGCCTCTGAGGCTCTTTCTCCTCTCCTTGGAGGGTTTCCCTGTCTGCTGATGCTCCCTAGAGCTCCAGCTGGAATCTTGCCTAAGTCTGCACATTCATCTCATCCACTTCCAGAGGCCCAGTGAGCAGCCACATTCTCCCTTTCAGATGTGTCCTTTGCTGTTTATATGGTGAGTGCCTGCCACCAGCTAACTGCTGGAACTCTCCAAGAATCTCCTTGTGGAGGAGGGGAGACAGGTGAAGATCCGCAGCAGACAGCAAGAGTCCCCTTAACCACACCGCCTTGGCTCCTTTCTTCCGAGAGCTAAATGAAGGGGAAGGTCCAGAGCACAGCCTTCAACGTCTTCCATCAGAGGTCCTGCAGGAAACCCTGGAGTTAGCAACCAGGATGCTTCAAAATCCTGGGCTGGGCATGTACTCAGTAGTAGAGTACTTACCTAGCATGAACGAGGCCCTGGGTTGATGGGTTGATGTCTAGTACCTCACTCAAAAAAGAAACATAAAAAATAAAATAAAAGTCCTTGTGCAGCTGGGGAGACCAGAAGGTTCCTAGAACAAGCTGATCGTATTATGGTGGTGCATCTCACCGTGTGTGCGCAGCAATGCTCAGCATCTGGAGTCTCAAAATTCTCCCCTCAGTTCTTCGCCTGAGCTCAGCTGCAGAACTGAATTCTCCATCGCCCTTGAGACCCTGTCCTGCCCTACATCTGTACCTTCTCTTTATAGGGGCATTTTATCTCATGAAGTACAACCCCCACACCCCTTCGCCCAAGCTAGAGCTCTAGCCTCCTCATCCTAGGGTGCTCGCTCACTGAGCAGCCACCACGTCCTAGGGATGCTCCTGTGAACCCTCTCTCTGTACTTCTCACTTCTCACCTCCAAACCCATATCTTGGTTTAGGACGATGGTTTCCAAGCCTGGCAATGTATCAGTGACCTTTAGAAAAGTTGTCTCAAATACAAGCTCTCAGGTCTTAGTTCTAGAGATGAGAGGGTCTGTGCTGAGGCCCAGAAATCCAATTTTGTTTTGTTTTGTTTTGTTTTTTTAGACAAACACCTCAGTTGATTCTGATAAGCTGGCACCAAGGAACTGTCTTTGGGAGCCAGGAGCCCCAGCCCCATCCTGTTTGGCCTGAGTTCTGGTCTTGGGCCCCTCACTGGTGTCTTTAACCCACTTGGGCTTCCTCTGCCCACATCCCCGCTGGAAGGCAAAGCTAACTGTGATCCCCCTACTTCCAACCCATTGTAGGCCCTTCATGGTCCTCAGGATAAAATCAAAGTCCGTCCTTGGCCTTATAGGGCTCAACCTCAGTCTTGATCGTGCTGGGTGGAAAAAGATGTTTGCTTGTCCTGTCTTCTCCCTCTGGCCTCTGACTCTTGAAGGCAGGCAGCACTCAACTCCTGCAGGATCAGGGTGCCCGGTGCAGACCAGGTGTAGGGCAGTGCTTGTGGGATGAATGCACCAGGTGGGGGCGCTGCTAGACCAGTTTGGATGCTGCAGGGTGTGCTGGGCAGGGCTGAGCAAAAGCGAAGCGGGACACAGCTCCAGGGGCTGGAAGCGACCCTTCTGCCCTCAGCGGCCTCAGATGCTGCATGGCAGGCGATTTCTGCTTCTGGGCAGGTGAACGTGTCCTTCTCACTCTCCCTGGAGCTGATCTCCTACCAGAAGCTTCCGGCCGACCAGATGCTGCCTGGGGTGAACATTCAGCAGGACGCGAGTGGCAAGAAGGAGATGGTGTTCACTCAGGGTCTGCTGTTGGAGTTCACTAACCAGACCTCTCAGGCAAGTGCCAGGCTGCCCCCAAGGACCCGGGTGGGCTCTGCTGGGATGAGAGGAAGATACCAAAGCAAGGAGCCTGGCCCCTGTCCACAGGGTGCAGTCTGCCTGGAAGAGGCCCTGTGAACTGAGAGAAAAGGGTCACCCATCCTAACCCGTCTCAGAGAAAAGTGAGGGTCTGGAGGGCAGGAAATCCAGGAAGGCTCCCTGGAGGAGGTGACAGGGGACGCCTGTAGACTGAATAATCACGGGAGAAGGGACACCACTTCAACAGACCTAGGCTGAGGGAATGGGCTGGGGTTGGGGAGGGGGGCAGTGAATACCTGAGGCAGCTGTGAGCACCAAGGCGAGCTCTGTAGGCCACAAGGCATGGGAAGTGCTATGCAACCCAGGGAGGCCGGAGCCCAACTGGTACTGCAGGTGTGGTGCGTGAAGGAATGGCCTGGGGGAGTTTCCAGGGGCAGGGAGGCAGGGTACTTCAGCCCTGAGCCCCAGCAGGTCCTGTGGCCCGGGAGAGAGGCTGTGCATCACAGTGGCCAAGGGTGCTGCTGGCGCTGCCGGAGCTAGAGTAGGGTGTGGGGTGGGGACCTGAAGGCCAGGGCAAGGCCGGATGGCCCAGGGCCCAAGGAGCTGCGGGCCAGGTCTTGGGCTCCGTGGAAGGGAAGAGAGAGGAAGGGTGCAGACGGAGGGAGATTGGCCTACAGGAGAACTGAGCACAGAGCTCCACGGTGGGGAGGGTGGCCTTCTGGCCTGTCACACTCTGGCTTTTGATGACAGCTCCAGCCTCCTGCCTCCTGCTATGCTGATTCCCCTTGCTCAGATTATAGCCATGGGTCCTTGGGGCCAGCAAGATTCCCTGTGTCCTCGCTAAGAGCCCCACTGCAGTGGACCGCATCACTCCTTCCCCTGCCAAGTCAAAAGTTCTGTCCCCCAGGTGGTGCCCTTGAGGGCCATAGTGGCTGTGCCTGAGCTGCAGCTCTCCACCAGCTGGGTGGACTTCGGGACCTGCTTTGTGAACCAGCAGCGGACCCGGGAGGTCGACCTGTTGAACCTGAGTGGCTGCCGGAGCTACTGGGCTGTGCTGATGGGTATGACATGCCCTCCTACCTGCCCACTTGCTTCATCATGGAGGCTGGGCCAAGCCTCCCGGGAAGGGGCTAATGTGTCCTCTCCCTGCAGTGCCTATGGGCCGGCACCACCTGTCATCCCTGCAGAGATGGCCAGTCCCCAATGCCAAGTGGTACCGGGGTTGCTGTGCCTTGTGGTGCTGGCAAGACCAGAGGTGACACCTGAGAAGCAGGGCAGGCCTCGGGTCACATGGTATCTTCCACGACAATGCAAGGAGCCTGTGTGTGCCCTCCTTTCCCCTTGATACAGGACAGCAAGAACCAGACAAGAGGGCAAAGGCCTTTGGGGTCTCCCCAAGCAGTGGATTGCTAGAAGCCCGAACCACCAATGCTCCCCCAACCTCCATCACCCTGCAGGTGTTCTTCACTCCCAGGTAAAGCCTTTCCTGGACTCCCTTTTCAGTGACCAAAGGCTGGGGGCTCCTGCCCGGGGCACTCCTGACCTTAGTCCTGCCTGCCACCATAGGAGCACCGAGCTGTACGAGTCCACATTGGTGGTGGAGGGTGTGCTCGGTGAGAAGACCTGCACCCTGAGGCTGCGGGGCCAAGGTTCTTACGATGAGAAATACATGGTACCTCACTAGCCCTGAGGGTCTGCTCAGCCCTCAACCTCTGCCCCAGGTGAGGGAATAAACATGGCTCAGGGCTGAAGGGAGGTCTGGGTCATGGCACAGACTGAGGGGCTCTGAACAGCTCCTGGAGGGGAGGAGCCCTCTCCGGGGCAATGGTCTCAGCTGATGCCAAAACATATGTTCCCAGATTTAACGCAGAGGAGAGCCCACACAACCATAGAGACCATGGCAGTTAAGAATCGCTACTCAGAGCAGAGAAGACCAGTGAGGCAAGATCTGGACCTTGGAAAAAGATGCCACCAACATGAGATCACAGACATTTACTCTGTCCATTGCATCCCTCGTCCACAGAACCACCCTCCTCCAAGAGTTGCAAGACTGACTGACTGGCCTGGGTAACCCATCCCGACTTTGTCCTGTCTAGAGGCCCTAGCTAGGACAGAAGTGGCACAACATCCCCACTCACTCCTGCATGGTATTATCAGTGTTCACATTTTCCAAATTGCTTGCAGTGTCTTGATTTGCTGAATGTGCCATGTGAATTTCCTTCTTTAATATCCCTCTCCGGCAACCAGAGCAGGATTGTCTACATAACTCCCGGGCCAGGGCCTCAGTTCCCAGGGTACTCAAAGATGTCAGTGGCTCTATGTTGGTCCCGATGCACATGGACACCCCTCCGTATTCTCTGTGGACATGATACTATGGTAGCTAGGCAGAGACATGCTGGGCAGAGGCCCAACTACCAATCCCCTGACAAGGCTGCTGTCATGGACCAAGAGGATGTAAAACCAGCTGACCAGATCCGTGGGAAAATGGTTTCCCTTGGACACACACTCAAGGTGGCAGATTCCTTTTGCAGTCAGAGTTGCTTACCAGGCTGGACCTCAGGGAGGACACAGATCGCACTCCTACAGTTCAGTGTCTGTGTGTGGGTGTTCCTTTTCCCAGCCCTGACCTGCCTAGACCTGGGCTTGGGCATCCCCCATGATACCCAGCACACCATGAGGTGTAGACTTACCTCTTCCTGTGACTCTTGAGCTGTTTGAGCAGCATGATGACCTGCTATGTCTGTCTGCAACTCAGAGCCACTGAACTACCCCAAAGGACTCAACTTCTCAGGGGAGGTACCATTTCTCCAGGCAGGAGGTGGTCAAGAAGAAGCCAGAGCAGCAGCTGGAGCCTCTCTCCAGCCTATTGCACCACTTGCCCAGTTGCTCCCTCTGGGCTGGCAAGGCCCAGGCAAGGGAAGAGACAAAGGCTTACCTGGCTTGCAAAGACCTCATTGATCTCAAAGATGTCCACATCATTTACTGTCAGCCCTGCAGGCAAATTATGGACCTGAGCTGACAGTGGCCAGTGGGCAGGGCTGTGGGTTTCCCTGGGCTCTGACCCATGCAAAGGCCCACAGGTGCCCGACGTGTCTGTCTCTTGTGGAAGGGTAACTGTATTCCAGCTGTGGGGGTCATGAAGGCCTTCGGAATGGGGTGCTGACCTGCCCCACCTTTGCTTTATAACACCCACAGGACTACCCCTAGTGCTTTCCCAAGCTACCTATGCAAGGCAGGAGGGGGATCCAGGTCTAAAAATTGATGGTGCCATCTTACCTGTCTTTTGCAAAACTATAGGGATGGGATAGGCAGGCCCAGTGTCCATGATGTCAGGTGGGGCCCCAACCACTACACAGGACCTCAGAATGGGGAGACCCAACCCTTCTGACTTGGACCTTCAGGCCAGCAGGATGACTGCTGCGCCATCACTCATCTGGCTAGGGTTTCCTAGGGGTGACTGGGATGAGGAAGCATCAGGGTGGGGCACCCCAGGCCTCCCACTGCCGCCTTGCTGAGGGTCCAGGTCAGCTCCAAGCTCCCAGAGCAGAATGGCCAGCCTGACCTTGTACCAGCCCAGACCAGCCCAGCCCAACCCAACCCAGTCTCACCAGCTGTGGTAGTGCTTCTGTCCTTGAAGGCAGGCTTCAGCTTGGCCTGGCCCTTTCCTGGGACATAGTGATGCTCTTCTTAGTGCCCTTGTAATCAAGGATGGTGGTGGTTACAGGCACAGTGTCACCGTGGAAACAGCCCCTGCTCAGAGCCATTGCTGCCCTGTCAGCCCCATGGGTGGGCAGGCTCAGGCTCCCTTGGGGTAAGCCTTCTCCCTGTTTCCACCTTTTTGTTTATTTGGGCAGACACAAACTTAGGCCTCAAAATTTGGGGTCGTACCTCAACCTGTGGGAGCTCTGAGCGACTGCTGGGGTTCCTCATAACTCCATTTCCTGGGAGGCAGAAGCATTTCAGTGTCCTTCTGGGGCTTCTGTCCATCAGTTCCCCAAAGATACCCTTGCCAAGAAGGAGGGCAGACTGCATACATGCGGTGCCGTGGAGAATTTCCTCCCTAGGTGTGGTCTGCTTCAGCAGGGGGAGGAAGTACATTAGGGTTTGGTGGGTCTCTAAAGGGCCCTCCTGGCCAGCTTCTATATGGCTTTCCAGGATGTCCCTGGAGATACAATTTGTGGAGCAAGGCTGGGTATTGCCACCTAACAGCTTCAGTCTTCTCAGGTATCCTTTGGAGCCAGAACAACCTGTCTGGGCTGGGGGTGTTGGTTGGCCAGAGCTCAGGGGCACTGGCTACAGAACAATCAATGCAACATACAGTAGTTCCCTTGCTGTATCTGACAGGACCCTGCATATGTAGGAGTCAAAAGCTCTCCCTGTCCTCTCAACTCCTTAACCCACTCTGCTGGTAATGTTGACCTGGTTTTGATACCTAAGTGGGGGACTGAGAAGGTGGACTATGTTTGAAATGCAGAGGCTCAGGGAGACCTGAAAACATTGGAAAGGGAAGCCAGGAGCAGCGTTAAGTGTCATGGCCAGATTCTTTGCTGAGCAGTTGACACCCACATATCGAAGGCTAAGATTTGGTACTGGCAGTCAGAGATGAGAATGTGCTTGTCCCTACTCCAGGACAGGCAGACAGCTGAGGGGTACAGCCACACGGAGCTATGGATGGGCACTCGCCCCATCGGCATCTGTCAATCTTTGGCCTTCTCATTCTCCAGCAAGCATGAAGTAATATTTCCAGGCCTCCTCTCTCCAGGGTCATGGACTGCACCCTGGGTAAGAGAATGAGAACAGGGTGGATCTGAGCCCTCAGGAAACCTCAGGGTTGACTGGACTATGGCAAGCACTGGAAATAGGCAGAAAGCCTCTCTGGGCTTCTGAGAGGCACTGGAGGATTTGTGGGCAGGAAGGCACAGCTGGGGCTGCAAGGTGGCAGAACTCTGTCTCTACCTCCACCCAGGACAGAGGACTGCACTGTCCACGCTCCTACGCTCGGGGTCACATATCCCAACCAAACTGCTGGAGCAGCTAATTTCTCAGTTCCCTAGGAATGCAGGACACACGCAGTGTTCCCAGGGCCTGCTTTCAAGCTCTCATTTGTGCAAACAAGGGAAAAATACCTGAGAGTGAGCACAGAGCTCAAATCCAAGACTTACCTGACCTGCATAGACGTGACATGTGTTAGACTGAGAGGAAGGAGAGGTGGCCACTGCACAGGGTCGAAAATGGCTGAAGGGGCAGCACACAAGGCCTGAAAAATAACAGACCAGCTTGGCTGAGTGCTTTCCTGACCCCAGCACCAGTGACAGATTTGTGATACAAGCTCCATGAAGTTAGATGTGATTATGGTTCCATTTAATCCTCTTATGCACCGTGATAGATCCGAGGTAGAAGTCCTCTTTTATGGTGAGGATATCTTTGGTTTGGAGGAAATTGTGCATGGTCAAGAGTGGCTGCTATTTGAGTGGTTTGGCCCCAGAACTCACTATGATCTCTGATTCCCTGGGTGACTCTGCATGCTGAAGCCCTTCGAGATCATCAGATTGTGAAGTTCATGTCTTCCTGGCTAAGATGCTTAGTAACGTAAACACCTGGTCATTAACTTGCTTGGAATCCAAAGTTTCCTATAAAACTCATGAAGGCTTCTAGATCTTCTTTTCAAGTTACAAGCTGGGGTACTTAACAATATTGTGCACTACTTGATCTCCCCTGGAAAGCTACAAAGGGCAGTCTGGTCAGTGGCCTTTGACTCATGAGACTGCATGTCTGTGAACTTGGCTGTCTTCCAACTGAGACACAGGTCAGGACAACCCAGTGACCGTCATCCCAATCTGGCTAGGGGCCAGCAAGTTTTCTTGTCAAGGCACACTGGACAGAGGAGAGGGGAGGAGAGACAGCATGAGCTTCTTGTAAGAACCTGGGCTGCTTTTCTTCCCTGCATGCCAAAGCCTCCCACAGTCTGCCGGTGCAGCACAGACACCTCCAGCCTGGAGTCTAGCACTCTGCCCTTTTCCAGAGGGACTGGGAAATACTTCCCCTCTGGGTCATGCCCTGCAGACAAAGATGGAGCCTCTATCTAGGTAGAGGTTACAGTGACCAAACAGACAGAGATCTTACCGTGTATCTCAGAGAACCCAGTAGATGGCAGATGTTTCCACCATGGTTACCATGCTGGAG
The DNA here is from genome assembly GCA_004363535.1 of Dasyprocta punctata. NCBI lineage: Eukaryota > Metazoa > Chordata > Mammalia > Rodentia > Dasyproctidae > Dasyprocta > Dasyprocta punctata. The sequence continues at coordinate 83,595 of RJWM01005029.1, read as the reverse complement.
ACAAGAGGACACAGGCTAGTAAAATGAATAGTTATATACCAGGGAGCTGTCAGTGCCAAAACTGGCACTGCAGACTAAGAAGCATCAAGATTTAACAGTCTTACAAGGAAACATTCGTGTTATATTTTCCCAATATGCTTGCTCACATGTTGCATCCTGACAGATTTTCATGAAAGAAAGCTAAGAGGCCAGTTCCCCTCCCTCAGCAGTGCTGAAATGTGATTCATTCTTCAGCAGCTAGGGGTGGGGCCACTCCTGGCCTGCATTTGAGGGGACCTACTCCTAGCCAGATGCATAGAGTGCTAAAAAGAGAATCATGAAATTACGGCCCCAGTGAACTTGGGAGAGGAACCAATCACAGGTGGCTAATTCTAGCAAACAGAATTTCTTACCCACAGACCATGCCAGTGTCATAAGACTCATTGCTAATTTCACCTGTATCAAAAGATGTCACAACCATCCTTGGCCAGAGTTGGTGTGTTGTGGGTGCAGCAGACCACTTTCCCACCTGCTTTCCAGGGTCACTTATTCCAGGCTCAGAAACAAAGACACAGACTGTCCCAAAAGAAATGGTGCAGTGGCAAGGGCTTTCCTGCTCTCCTTTGGTGCTGGATCCTGGCTGAAATAATTACTGCTGTCTCACAGTGGTGATATTGCTGAACCAAATCTGTGGAGGATATAGAAAGACCAGACCACTGTGGCTCTGGGAAGCAACCAGTCACAATTTACTAACTGTGCTGGCCACTACCTGCAGCTCTGACAAGCACTGGCTGACTGAAGGCGGACAAAGGCAGTCTGTGGGATGCCGCTGCAACAGACTGCAATAGACAACTTTTTCCCTGCCAGGCTCTCTTAGAAAGTAGGCCTCTGCTCCTGGGCTGTATGACTGCCCCCATCACAGGGCAGTTTCCCCACAGGAAAAACATGGAAAGTTTGAAACCCAGCCCAGGCTTGATCCAAGGGACAGGAGGGTCACAGCTACTGGGCAGTACCTGTCTGTCTGGACACTTGCTACTCCTGAAAGCTCCACAAGCACATCCCCTCCAATTTTGAGATTCTTCTGAAGCCAGGGGATGGGAAGCCTGTCTGGGCCACAGGGATCCTTCCTTCTCTCTCACTGAAGATTCAACAGTGAAAAGCACACATCTGTTTTCCCCAGAGGATAGTGATATGGGCCTGGTGCTGGGACAGGCTTCCAGAGCCAAAGCCATATGTCAAGTATGAGGCCCTCAAACCTCCCCACCTCCAACTGGTTACCCTGTGGCTGGCACTACATGTTCTGACTTGGATGAAGAGCTCTGATGGGCACCATTATTCTAATACCCTTTACTCTGGGGCTCCCCAAGATGTTATGCTGGACCCAGCCCTGGAACCCATTAGGGTTCCACCTTCAAACCAGGTTACTTGCCTTCGTTAACAGTCCTATGCCTATGCCCTCTTCAGCTCTGGAAATGAATTCACTCTGGCAGTCCAACAAGGTTTGTAAATCCCTTGAGCTCAGATCAGGTCAGGGTCTGCAGGTGTATGGCATCCTAGGTCTGTTGAATTCCTTCTGTGTTCCATAATTCCATAACACCTAGTTATCACCACTTTATTCAATCCAACAAATATCTACCAAATACCTACTGTTACGTTTTGGATCTGAAGTGCCCCTCCAAAGTCTCATGTGTTTGGAAGGTGATTGGATCATGTGGGTGCTGTACTTATCAGTGGATTGGTCCACCATTGAGTTCACAGGTGGCACACTGTTAGGAAGTAAGGTCTGGTTAGAGGAGGTGGGTCACTGATAGGTCTTACTTCTCTCCCCAAGTTCTCCTTTCTCTTTTTGCTTCCTGGCTGTCATGACTGAGGGGCTCTACTCCATGGCAGGACTTTTCACCAAGCTGTTTTCTGCAGTTTAGCCTGCTAACCATGAGTTGAAGCTTCTAAAACATGAGCCAAAGTAAACTTTTCTTCCTTTAAGTTACAGATGAGTATTGGTGTCTCAGTGACGAGGGAAGTAACTCAGACATCTGTTGAGGAACCTTGTGAGAGATGCTGAGGTGCTTACTACACTGTGCCATACACAAAGCCTGACCACGAAGGGAAAGAAGCGGCAGTGCCTCATGGCACAGCTACTTCACAGGGAAGCATGTGGTTAATTGCTGAAGAGGAAATTCTCTCATTTTAATCCAGAGTGCTCAGGGAAACCCTTCCCAAATAGTGAGACTGTGTTTGGGTCGGGTTTAGTCAGGGCAGAGAGCAAGATAAGGACAGCATTGCAAGGGGAATACAATAAGGAGTGTAGGGGGGATAGCAGGCAGACAGATGGTTGAAGGGGGTCTTGAATCTACATGTAGGGGTAATTTAAACGCTGCTCCCCACCTAGGGAGTGCAAGTGCTAAAGGAAAGGTTGACCAGGGCTTCTTCCCTCCCTCCCCCCCACTCCAAGGCTCTGTTATGTGTTCTAACTTCTGTTAATGGGACAGGCCTAGATTTTCCAGCTTGCTCAACTAGTAGATAAGCAATGTCACTGCTGAGTATGTTTATGTGATTATTTACATGATGAATAAGACAGAATCCACACTTACGAAAGATAAGCAACAAGTTGACTTTGGCTAAAATCAGTCCATCAAGAACACTTGTTCTACTTCCAGGCCCTGTCTGTTATGGCTCAGGGACAGGAAACACGCCTCCCTGAAAGTAGGGGAAAGGTTGAGTCCACAAGAACAGGGTTGCAGGAACTCTGGTTGCCTCAGTGTTTGGTGTTCATTGTGAGCTTCCACAACCCACAGACTGAGTCTTGGAGACTGGAGACTAGACCCACTCAAGTCATTGTGGCCAACAGAGAGCTAGAATTTACAGAGATTACTTCAGAAACTGGGAGATCTGGGCCATGATGGCCCTAGTTCCAGGAAGAAGCACAATTCTTATGAACAAAACCTCTTTATTCAGTATCAAATGGTGTTTGGGGCATTATGGTACAGCTAGGAGTATTACAGAGAACTCACTCTAGATCTTTCTTTGGGAACTTGAGGCATCTATGGATTCACCTGAGGCTCTGAAATTTCAGGGTGTGGATCAAGGGAGGCCACTCAACAGCTTTTTTCTGTCATATACCAGTGCCAGTGCCAGGGGGTGCCAGGTTTGCTTACCCATGTACCCTTTTCTTCAAATCAGCACAAACTATGTAGGTGGCCAGCCTTTTAAGGCAACATGGAATCCTTTAGCTCTGGAAAGAGGAACATGATGCAAATTTTCAAGTCTAGGAAGATTATTTCTAGGAACTTGGAGAGGTTCAGACTTTAGCCTACAGTTCTATGTCTCCCTCTGTCTATCGCCACAATTACCATCCAACCTCATCTCAGTTGCCTATTCACCTTATCTCTTCTGCTTTCAATCAGCCTTTGTGCTTACAGGGGCCTCATACTTGACACAAGGCTTTTGTTTTAGTGGCCTGTCACAGTAACAAGCCCTCTTTTATGTTGTTTGAAGAAAACAGAAATGTCTAGTTTTCATTGTTGAATCTTTGGAAAGAGAGAAGGAAGAATCCCTGTGACCCAGACAGGCTTCTCTTGCCTTGGAGTGAGGAGCACAATGGAGTATTGATTAGGATTCTCTAGAGGAACAGCATTGAGTCTACATATCTCCAGCAAATCTTCCTGTCAGTACACACTAGACAGAAGGAATGAGTGGCAGCAAGTGCTCACAAGAACCTGGCCTCTTTGCCTTTCCTTTGGCAGCCTTTCTCAGTCTGTCTTCCCAATACCAGACACCCCCTGCCTGGGCTCCAATCTCTCCCCTTGTTGGAGGAATTGAGAAACCCATCTTTCTGGGTCCATTCACTGCAGGCAAATATGGAGCTTTGGTCTGGGTAGGGGTGACCAACCAAATCACCAAAGAACTGACCATGTCCCCCAGTACCCAGTTGGCAACTAGATGTTTCTACCTGGATACCAGATTAAGGCCAAAGGCACAGACAACCTAGTAAAATGAACTGTTACATAGCAGGGAGCTGTCCATGGCTTTACAGAACCAAAACTAGCACTTTATTTTCAGCAGCGTCCCACAAGGAAACGCATGTGCTATATTTTCCCAGTATGCTTGCCCACATGGTCCGCTTGGTGGATTTCTGAAACAGGAAGCTAAGAAACCACTTTTGGGAACCCATTCCCAGATGTTGTCTTAGTTACTTTTCTCTTGCTGAGACAAAATACCTGACACCTGAAGTTAAAGGGGGAAAGGTATATTTAGCTCAGTTTTAGAGGTTTTAGTCCATAATTGGCTGGCTCCGAGATACGGTGGCATATGTCAGAGGGGCAACAGTTCATGGCAGCAGAAGATAAGAAAAGTAATGAGGATGGGGGTGGATAAGACTCTTTCCCTTATATTGTATGCAGGCTACCCGTCCTAGGGTGGGTGTTATACTCACCCTTAGTCTTAGCCAGAACTATGCCAAGCCATTAGTGGATTGATTTAGTAATCACACACCTTTAATCCCAGTATCACACACTCTAGATTCAGCCACCTCTGAAAGAACCTTGTGACTGCATGAGGCTTTGTGGGCACCTCTAGACATGAACCATAACAGGTATCTAGCGGGCTAACAGAGAACCTTCAAATTATGGGTCCTGCTGAGGAGAGAAACATTAGTTTGATTGTTGCAGTTGGTTAATAACTTTAAGTTACCCACAGTCCATGCCAATGTCGTAGGATTCATTTCCGATGCCACCTGAGATAAAAACTTCCATAATCATTCTTGGCTGAGGTGTCTGTCCTGGGTGCCAGACCATGCCTTCCAAACTGCTGTTTCTAGTGCCAGTGTGCTAAACCTCAGAGTCGTAAGTCCCAGGAGTGGCCCCAAAAGGCTTGGGGAAGTGGCAAGGGTGTTCCTATACCTGTTCAGTACTTAGAGTGCTTACCACAATGTTGCTGACCCAAATCTGTGAGAGAAGGCCAAGATGTGGTCCTGTGTACCACCAAGTCACAACTTACCAGCTATGTTGGCCACTACCTGCAGCCCAGATGAGCACTGCTTAGTGACAGTTGACACATGTACAGTCTCTGGGATGCCACTGAGATAGACAGACAATACAGTAGTCCCCTGCCTTGCCAGTCTCTCATAGAGAGTAGACTAGTGCTCTTGGGCTACATGCCTGCCGTTTCTACACCAGAGCAACAACCTGGCAGGGGTGGGTAACCTAGTGGGCAGACCTTGTCTCTGAAGGTCTCCCCAAACATATGCCATCCCATGATTCTCCTCAAGCCAAGGCAAGGGAAGCCTGTCTGAGCCACAGGGATCCTTCCTTCTTTCCCTCTGAAAATTCAACCATGAAGACAAGACATCTGTTTCCCCAAAAAAGCAGAGAATTGGGCCTGCTCGTGGGACAGTATTCCACAGTAGAAACCACGTGTCAAGTATAAGGCCTACAAATGTTCCCACCTCAGCCTTATAAGGCTGAACCTTCATGTTCCCACCTGGATGATCCCTGCTGGGCACTATGTTCTAACCCCTCTTGCTCTAGAGTTTCTCACACTCTCACACTGGGTAACACCCAGAAGTGTCCCCTCTTCAGACCAGGTAATATGCCTTGGTCAATAGTACAGTAGTACGATGCCCCAAAGACAGTTCCAGCCCCGCTTCTCACACGCAAAATCTCTGGCCATGAATGTGTCTGGTGATTCTTGTGTGCAATCAGAATTATAAACCCTTGAGCTAGATACAGGGCCAGACTCTATGGGACTCTTACAGGTAGGTGGCCTTCTAGGCCTTTCAAACTCTTCCCAGGTGCCCTAATTCCATAACACCTGGTTATTTCTTCTTCATCCAATTCAGCAAGATTTCACCAAATACCTACTGAGCAGAGACCATCTCCTGAAAGATGCTAAGATGCCTACATTATCATGTCCTAACAGAAGCCTGACCAGTACACAGAAAATGAGTCCACCAACAGAGACTGAAGCAATAGGGACAGATGGTACAGTCAGCTCACATGGATGCACATGGATAGTTCCTGGAAAGGAAAGTCATTTGAAGAACTTGGGGACACCATGCCCAAATATTGAGGCTATATTTGGGTAGGGTTTCAGAAGGGCAGATTTGAAGTTAAGGTAAGAGTCTCAAGGAGATAGGGAGGATATAGTCAGGGATACAGTAGGCAGACAGGCTGGTTGGAGGAGGGAAAGTCAAGGTGAGTAACAAACTGGGAGATGAGACCGGATGGTAAGTGTAGTGACATACTGCAGGCTAAGAAGTCTGAAGCTCTTCCAGTTCTTACAGCTTTTATTTTTCTCTGTTCAGTCACTAGCTAGTCATGTCACTATTTCTAGTTCATGGAGCTGGAAGTATAATGTTAAGCAGGTCTTGAATCTTCATATGAAAGTAGTTGAACCTCTGTTCCCCATCTTGGGAGAGCAAGTGCTAAAGGACTAGTTGACCAGGGCTTACGCAGGTCTCCTCCTGAGCCAAGGTTCTGCTCCATACTCAAGCTGCTCTTGTTTGGGATGAGTTTTCCAGCTTGCTTAACTAGCAAATAAGAAATGTCATTGTTCAGCATGTTAATGTGGTTATTTACATGATGAATGGGACAGAGTCCACACTTACAAAAAGCAAACAATAATTGTTGACTTTGGTAAAAATCAGTCCACTAAAAACCTTTGCTCTAGTCCCAAACTTATCTGTTGTGGCTCAGGGCCAGATAACACATCTTTCTCAAAGTAGGGAAAAGGTTGGTTCCACAGGAGTGAGGTCACAAGGACTCTGGTTTCCTCAATGACTGGTATTCACACTGACCCTTAACCACCCACAGACTGAGTTCCCTGAGGACAGGACCCACTCTAGAGTTATAGTGGCCAACCTGAAACTAGAAGAGGCAAAGATTACCTCAGAAACTCGATGATGACCCCAGCTCCAGGTTGAAGCACATTTCCTGTAGACAAAAACCTTTTATTCAGTGCCAAGTGGTGTTTTTGGCATTATAGTACAGCTCTGAATATCAAAGAGGAGTCACTCCAGATCTTTCTTCAGGAACTTCAGCCATCCACAGGCTTACTTGAGGTTATGGAATTTCAGGATCTGGAACTGGAGAAGCCATCCACCCAACTGCTTTTCTGTCATATACCAGTGCCAGTGCTGGAGGGTTCCAAGCTTGCTTACCTATCCACCATACACCTCAAATCAACACAAACTAAGCCAGTATCCTGTCTTTTGAGGTAACATGGAGTACTTTAAGGAGAAAGGAATGTGGTGCAAATCTCCAAGTTCTTTAGAACTGTTTCTTAAACCTGGGAGAGGTTCAGATTGTTAAGCCAGTAGTTCAAGTTCTTTGTCTGTCTCCAGACTTACCATTCAACCTCATCTCTTAGTTGCTTATTTACTTTGGCTTTTCCTCCCTTAATCAGTCTGTCTTCTTACACTGGCCTCATACTTCACACATGAGTTTTGCTCTGTAACAGGACAGGCTTTCTTTTTTGTTCTATTGGAGAAAACAGAGATGTCTAGTTTTCATTGTTGAATCTTTGGAAGTAGAGAATGAAGGCTCAGACAGGCTTCTCTTGCCTTGAAATGAGGAAAACAACAGAATATTGGTTAGGATTCTCTTGAGGAATGGTTATATATATATATATATATATATATATGTATGTATATGGTGTGTGTATGCATTGTTTATAGTTTCATTTTTAAGAGAATAAAACCAACCGAAATAAAACAGAATAAAGTCAATCAAAACAAACCAGTGTAAGTGACACAGGACTTCAAAACAATACAAAATCAATAATAGTTACCATAATGCCTCTTGTCTTCAAAATAGCTGCTCATACCTTCTGACATAGTAAAAATTAAATAAAACATAACAGAATAGAACCAATAAAAATGAAACAATGAAAGCAGGACAATAGTAAATCCAAAATGGCTACCATAATATATCTTGCTACCTTTGAAATAGCTGCCCATGCCATCGGATGTAACAAAATCAAACAAAACAAAACAATAAAACTCAACAAAACAATGAAAGTGATCCAGGACTTCAAAGCAAGATAATAGAGAATTAACAATGACTACCGCCTTCAGAAGGAGATCCCCCATAGATGCCACACTGCATACCATTGTCCTCTGAATAGATCATCAGACCACCGGCCCTAGGCCTGCAAAGTCAGTGAAACACCAAACATCACAAGCATCAAATTACATTTCACCTCAAGAGCTATCATTGCAGCCTGTGCTTCTCTGAATTAGCTGGTTGGTTATGGGGTTGGGGTGGGAGGAATGTTGGCTCTTCTTGTTTTCCAGCCCACATGCCAGAAGGAGTTGTGGTCTGGCTATTCCCCTAGTGGCCCACACATCACACTGATTCTCACGGAGGACTTGCTTCTTGGTGACTTCTTGTTCTCTTCCTCCACAGTCTGTGAATGGGGAAAAGGCTGGGGTCTGGCTGTCCCCCTGGTGACCCATGCATGGCACTGATTCGCAGGGAGGGCTTGCTTGTTGGTAACTTGTGTATATAGTTTTAAAAAGGGGTTTCTTATACTAGCTTACAGGGAGAGGCTGGATAGTTTCACAATGACTGGCTGCACACTGTAGAGTCAGAGGATCCAGTAACTGCTCAATCCAAGAAGCTGTAAGTCTCACAAAAAGAGGGAACACGGCATTGCTTACGCATGGAAGTTCCCTGGGGAGTCACTGAGATAAGTCCACTGAAAAAGCTAGAGTCTGATGTCCACAGAAGTGGAAGCAGCAAAATACACACCTCCTCAAGGAAAATCAAGCTTGTGAATACAGGTTGACTTCCTCCTTCCCCTTTTTATTCCATCTGAGCTATAAGACAATTGGATGCTGCCACCAATGATCAAAGTAGATCTTCCCCCCACTATGTACTATTTCACATGTCAACCATCTCTGGAACACCCCCAAGACCAATCTCCTAGGCCTCTTTCAACCTAGTGAATTTGACAATCAAGAGTAACTGTCATACATGGGATGGAAAAGGATGTGCTTGTGGAGTTCTCGGGAATAAGTGTCTATGAGATGAAGTCTTCCCAGTATCTATGACTCCCTGGTCCCCTAGATCTGTCCTTTTGTGGGGGCAATGCTATCAAATTGTTCTACTTTGTGTACTTTTTCCAGAGGGTAGTCATGTGACTTAGAAGCACAATCCTGCTTTCCATGAGATCCTGGGACACAGGTGGCTGACTCATTCAGGTTGCAGGGAGTGACAAATACAGCTGATAAACTGTGACTGGGTGGTGTCCAGGGCCAAGGCCTAGCCTTGCTACTTCTCCTACAGGTTTAATTAGCTGGCTGCTTGCCAACAGTAAGCATTTCTGGGAGAAGTCTAAGCACAGGTGTGTGGGAGTGGCTCCTTCTACTGCCCCAAGACTTTTCAGGACACTTCTGGTCTTCTGTCTCCGATCACGACACCTGGAACAGAGGTGAAGGGATTCTGCTGCCCTCAGGAAAGATACCATTTCCTGTGAAGGATGGCTATGAAATGATTTTCTTGCAGATGACATCAGAATGGGCCTTTAGATACTGGTATGGTGTGTGGGTTAGAATTTCTGTCTGCTTATTAAACACCTGTGGCGATAAAATTAATATTCCTCTCCTCAGTTCACAGAGGTCATAATTTCAAGATTCTCCTTTAGCCCTCCATGTATCTGACTGGCAGTGGGTTTCCACAAATGCAGTCCAGGAATGCCCCTAACTCTGGCTATTCAGGAATAGCTCATGTGTCAGTGAGGGAAGGCTGTTGTTCACTAAACCTGCCTGTGAAGGCCTCTCTTACTCCTGTCTTATTGGAGAGAGTGAGTGTGGGTAATTTGAGAAGGGCTAGGAGCCTCCATGAGTTCCTCACAGGTCTTCTGATTCCCAAGCAGATTTAGGACTGTTTTGCTAAGAAACTGAAAAATTGGGTCAGAAAAATACCCACGACACAAACATCCTTAAGACATTGAGTGCAGAGTCACCGAGGGCATCCTAGCTGGGAGTGAGTTTGGGGGCAACACTGTACAATTGAGATGCAGACTGGGCAACCATGGACAAATTTCCTCATCACTAAGAATACCAGTGTGTTTATCTATAAATGAGGATACCTATCTCAGCTCTGTCAAGGTTTATGTTTAACAGATCCATAGCCGCATCTAACACCATGGAGCACGTATCATGTGGTTGAATCTGTTTGAAACTTGGAAGCCTGAAGAGTTCACACCAATGCTGAGCACCTGCAAAACATTGGGTCACAGTAATCTGTGATTTTGAGGCCTTATGTCTTACCCTTTTGTCCTTTTTGACCCTCTGTACTGGTCACCACATCTTCCTATCAAACTGTGACACCTCATGTATGCAGGTCAGGTTGCTCTTGGACTTAAGCTTTGTGCTCCATTTAGACATTTGTTTCTTCTCATTCTGCATCTGAGGATCCTGTGGGCAGGCCAGAGAACACTGGATGTGGTCCCTGCACTGTGGTGGACACTAGGAGCTTTTCTTGGGAACTGGTGATTGGCAGGTTCAGCAGTTGTGAATGAAAGTGATCCTGCCTCTGTGAGTGTGGACAGTGGGCAGCGCCCTGTCTTGGGTGGATGTAGAGACAGGGCTCCACTGCCTGCAGGCCTAGCTCTGCCTTGCTGGTCATGAGTCCACCCCTGCCTCCTGGACAGATCACTGGACTTCCTGAGGGCTTCCTGCCTATTTCCCAGCCACAGTCCACCCATCCCTGGGGGATCCTACTAGGGCTCAGATTCCTCTTCCTCTTTCCCCTTGTCCAAATGGTGGAGTCCATGCCCCTGGTACAGAGAAGTAAGTCTGGAAATATTACCTTGTACTTGCTGGAGAATGAGAAGGCCAGAAGCCACGTGATTTCTATGCAGTGAGTGCCCATTCATAGTTCACTGTGCCTGTGCCTGCTTGGTCTGTAGTAGGGCCTCCTTTAAGTGTCAGTTGCCCTGCAGAGACTATGGTGATAGTACTTGTTGCTGCCTTTGGCCTCTTTTCTTACCCAATCCCCCTAAGTTCTTTGGATTTCTTCAGTTTCCTAATCTAGCCCAAACACACATACCCCTGACATTTGAGCATTTAAAGACAGGGTGGTGGCCACCATTGGCAAAGCCTTGTAGGTTTTAGAGGTAAGGTCAGGGAAGCTTTTGAATCTTGAACATGCAATTGAGGGACCTACTTTGGCCGCACTTCCTCTGTTCACTCAGGGATAATGAAGTAACAAATCACCTCAAATTAGTTGTAGCTTGTTGTCTGATCTTGGTAGCCACAGTCTTTACTGGAAGTCTAGAATATGAGGTCAGCCATGCTAGGCAAATAACATTCTAGCTTCTGGAGGAGGACCATGTCTGGGAAAGCAGCTAGAAATCAGAACTCAGTGACAGAAAACCAGGGGATCAGGACTCAGGGAAGAAACAGGGTAGGTTGGCCAGCTTTAGCCTTGCAGAGTATGAATGACAAAGAAAGTGAGTGTTGTCTGGGCCACCTGGGATCCTTTGAGGCACAGATGTCAGTTTCTTTGGGCCAGTAAGCATTTGTGGGAAGCTTTGGATTCCATCCCATTAGAATGCCCCTGGGTAGTTATATATTGAACATTATGGTAAGGGTTACCATCTTGCTTCACCTCTGTTTAATATGAAAGAAAACTAAGGAGTTTAAGTCAAACTCACTTTGAATATGTGGAAACGGGAAAGGATGAAGTTCGGGTGTCAAACAGGAAAGCTGGCAGAAACCAGGTTGTGTATTCCTGTGTTCCTACCTCGGTTTAACAGAGAAAACTGATCACACTTAACCTTCTTGGTTGAAAGATTCAAACTTCCTCTTCCTTTTTGATCTTAATATGTAGACTAAGGCCAAGATGGCCCTGAAAAGCCTCAGCAGGGCATCCTTGTGATATGCATGAGAATGAGGGACACCCCCTCTCCCCCAGCCAGAGTCCCTCAGGATGCCCACTGGTCGAAGCATGTTTCTGAATTTTGAAGCCTGAGTTTGGCTGGGTCAGCAGTACTGGGGGTAGGGATGAAGTGAGTCTGAGCCTGGCTGGCTGTGGTGCTTGCAGGGCAGCAAGCACCCAGAACAGAGGTTCTCTGTACTAAGGTTGCGCTTGCGAACATGAGGACAAGCGTATCAAGAGGAGCATCACTGGGACCCACAATGAGGGTATCCACCCCAACACCATTACTGAGGGCCTGGCCAACCTGAAGCTTCCCTTCAAGCGTGGTGGCTTTGCCATATTTGGTGAGCCTGGACTGTGCCATGGGCTGCAAGTTAGGTCTACATGGGAGCAAGGACAGGCAAAGGGTGAAAAAGGAGGTTCACTTGCCCAGGAGCAGAGATGGAGCTTCATGGGCATAAGGCTGCAGTGAATATGGGGGACAGACGTCTTATTCCTTGACTGTACATCTGCAGAATCCCACTAGAAGCCTGTGTCTTTTAATGGCATTGTCAGCCCCCTTTGAAGGACTGTGCTGTGGTCCCTGATTTGTAAGTCGTTAGAAGTAGAAATGTTCCCAATGTCTCAGCACCTCAGTTGAGAGGCCAGGACAGTGGCTCCATCCCCTGCCAAGTGAAAGGCTTTGTTCCCCAGGTGGTGCTGCTCTAGGCCATCTTGGCTGTGTCTGAGCTGCAGCTCTCCACAACCTGGGTGAGCCTTGGTATCTGCTTTATGAATCAATGGCTGGCCCAGGAGTTCTACTTGATGACCAGCTGCTGGAGCTCTGGGCTGTTTTAATGGGTATGTTGTGCCCTGCTGCCTACCTGCTGCTCCAGGGAGGCTGGGCCAAGTATCCCAAGGATGGACCAATGTCCGTGCAGGGAGAGGACACATAGGTCCTGAAGTTCTTGCAGAGATGAGAGATTCTCAATTGTAAGTATTCCCCAGGTGTCCCTGTCCTGTCATGCTGGCAAGACCAGAAGGCAGAGAAGATGGGGGCAAATGAAAGCTTCCAAAACAATACATAGAATTGCTTGAACCTGTGTGTGTCCCTCCTCCTCCTCAGTGCAGGACAGCAGGAGCCAAACTAAGAGGTACGGGCCTTTTGTCTCTCTGCAATCAGTGGACTGCTAGAAACCTGACCCACCAATGCTCCTCCAATCTCCATCAACCTGCATGTGTTCTTCACTGCCAAGTACAGCCTCTCCCAGACTACCAGGTACTGACCAAGTGCCTAGGCCACAAGGAGCAGCAAGGCATGAGCTGGCCCTGGGGGGAAAAAACCACACTGCCAAGAGGAGGACACAGAATTTATTCCATCCATTGTACCCCTGATCCAAGGTGCTTCCATCTCTCAGGAGTTACATAACTTCCTGTGGCCTGGGTGACCCATGCTGACTTTGCCCCAGGTGGGGGGATCTTGAGAGGTGCAGCCAACATGCTTGAATTTTCCAAATTTTTGAAGTGCCTTAATTTGTCTACTCTGCTGATACCATCAGTTCTGAATGTGTCATGTGAATTCTCTTCTGTAGCGTCCCACTCTGGCATCCAGAGCAGGACTGTCTGGGTAGAGCCTGGAACCAGGTCCTCAGTTCCCAGGATACTCAAAGACGGCAGCAGCTCCCATTCCAGTTCCGACACACATGGACACCACACCATACGCCCTGTGGAAATGAAACTGGTGGCTAGGCAGAGGCATGCTAGGCACAGGGCCAGCCACAGCCCCTCTGACCACGCTGCACTGCAGGAACCAAGGCCCTCTTAGAGACAGAGAATGCAAACTAGCAGACCAGATCTGTGGGGAATTGGGCCCCATCCACCTAACCATACACTCAGGTTGGCAGATTCCCTCTGTGGCCAGGGTTGCTTTTGAGGCAACCTTCCTTGGGAAAGATGGAAACCACACCCCTGCAGTCAGATCAGAGTGGCTACATGTGAGTGTTCACCTTCCTAATCCTAATCTGCCCAGACACCCAGGTTTTGGCATCCTCCATGATATCCACAAATACCCCAGAAGATGTAGATTCACCTCTTTCCACGGCGCTTCAGCTCGTTGAGCAGTGTGATGACTTGTCGTGCCCCTGTGCAACCCAGAGGGTGGCCCAGAGCCACTGCACCCCCAAGTGGGTTCACCTTCTCAGGGGGGATGCCCAGCTTCTCCACACAGTAGACAGCCTGGAAAAATCCAGAGCAGCAGCTGGAGCCTCTGTCCAGCTTCCTGCACTATTTGTCCAGTTGCTTCATCTGGGCTGGCAAGGCCCAGGCAAGGGAAGAGGCAAAGGCTCACCTGGCTTGCAAAGGCCTCATTGATCTCAAAGATGTCCACATCATTTACTGTCAGTCCTGCAAGCAAATTATGGACTTGAGCTGACAGTGGCCCCTGGGTAGGGCTGTGGGTCTCCCTGGGCTCCAACCCATGCAAAGGCCCACAGGTGCCCAGCGTGTCTGTCTCTTCTAGAGGCATAAGTGGGTCCCAGCTGAGCAGCTAGGAAGACCAGGGCATGGGGTTCTGGCCTGCCCTATCTTTGTGACACCTAGGTCACCCCCAGGTCCTCCCCCCATCCCAACTGCAAAGCAGGAGGGCTATTCAGGTCTAAAGAATGACGGAGCCATCTTACCTGCTTTTTCCAAAGCCATAGGAATGGCGTAGGCAGGTCCAATGCCCATGATGTCAGGTGGGACCCCAACCGCTGCAAAAGATCTCAGGACCCCGAGGATGGGGAGGCCCAACTCTTCTGCCTTGGATCTCCGGGCCAGCAGGACAGCTGCTGCCCCATCACTCACCTGGCTAGAGTTTCCTAGGGGTGAATGTTTGGGGTGAGGTGGCATCAGAGTGGGGCATAGGAAACCAGCCCTCTCACAGCTACCTTTCAAAGGGGTCTGTTTTACTCCAGACTCCTACAGAAAAATAGCCAACCTGGCTACTGCCCAGCCCCAGGCTACGCTCACCAGCCGTGGTGGAGCCGCCATCCTTGAATGAAGGTTTCAGCTTGGACAGGCCTTCCATGGTGGTACTGGGGCGAATACCCTCATCCTGGGACACTGTGATTGTCTTCTTAGTGCCCTTGTCATCTCGGACGGTGGTGGTGACAGGCACAATCTCGTCGCGGAAACAGCCTCTGCTCTGGGCTCTTGCTGCCCTGCCAGCAACATGGATAGCTGTGCTTAGTCTCCCTTTGGAGAAACCTTTCTCCCTATCCCTATCTTTGCCCATTTGCACAGACCTTCAGCCTCAGGCTTCAAATGTGGGGGACATGTGTGGCACTGTGGGGGCTTTGAGGGGCAGCTGGGTATACTTAATGACCCACACATATACCTGGGAGGGGGAGGTATTTCTGTGACTTTCTGTCATTGCTCTCAGCTCCAAATCTCCAGATCAGGGGCAATCCCATTCTCAAAGAGGAGAAGGGACTTGGGATGTGGTGTCTTTTTCCCTAGTTCCTCCACCCAAGAAAGATTAAGGGTGTTTGGTTATCTCAGCTAAACTGAGGCTCAAGCTTCAGGAATATTTGTGCTGGGTTCTGATACCTTTCCTTTTTAACAACACCTGTACTTTAGGTGTTCCCCAGTTTCCCCAAATTTAATATGATAATTTTTGCACACATTTATGCACATAAACAGCTTTGAAATAGAAACTTTGTTGGGGTAAGACTCATGATCAGATTCAAAATATAACCATGCATGGACCTAATAATAGGAAAGGATCCACAGCTGGCAACAAATGCTCACACGCTCACCTGGCTACAAGAAGCTAAGAATCTCTGCCTTGGAGAGGCCAACTGTGTGAAGGATCACCCCATTACTTTACTACTGGGTCTCTGGAAGGCTGTGGTTGGGAACAACTTAGTCCACCTCTGCCTGAAGGCCTGATTTCTCTGATGTGAGTGCCAGCCCTGGTGGATAGAGTTGCTTTCCTAAATCCAGACCTTCTCTAGAAGCTAGTGTGGCAGATCTGTGATATTTCTGTTCTCAGATTGAAGGCCTCCAACTTGTTTGGTGGCTACCATATCTAGTCACAAAGCCGCAGCCAGTTAGAGAAGATTACTGAACAGAGAAATTCAGTCTCATCTAGAGAGAAGACTCTGAGACACTCAGAAAATGATATCAGAAGACTTAAGGAGCCACCAGCCACAATGGTTGGGCCCTTCCCACCTCTGATTGGAGGCATGAGTCTTGTAAAGCCCTCATAGGAGCTATATCCTAAGGACTGCGTCCCCACAGACCAGCTAGATTGCCTTCACAACTTGGTTCTCCAGCCTTTCGACATCCCACCCCGAGTAGCACTCACTTCTGCTGGGAGACCAGTGCAAAGGCATCCTGCTTCTCCCGGGAAATACCAAATCGCTCAGCCACGTTCTCAGAGGTTATCCTAGGATACAAACAGCAAACCAGGTGGGCATGGGTCTGGTAGCCCACAGGCATGGTTTTGTTGTAGAGCTATGCTTGCACCTCCAGGGCCAGAGGGAGAGGCCAATTCAATCACAGGGACAGTAGTGAAGACTCAGGAGATAGCATTTCCTGGTCCCAGAGAGTGGACACAGATGGGAAGTTGCCAGCGCTGGCCAGATCTTCGGACACTCACACCCCAAAGACATCCTCTTCAAGAAGCAGGGTGGACCACATGCATGCAATGCCATGGAGAGTTTCCTCTCTAGGTGGCCTGCTTCAACATGGGGAGAGGGTAGAGGAGAATTTGGTGGGTCACTATTGGAAGTTCCTAGCAGCTTCTACATGGTTTTCCAGGCTGCCCCTGGTGATACAATTTGTAGAGTAAGGCTAGGTATTACCACCTACCAGCCACAATCTTATATATTCACAGGAGCCAGTACACCCTGCCTCGCCTTGATGGGTGAGAGGCTGGGCAGAACTCAGGAACACTGGCTGAAGAACAAGGTGCTGGATAGATATGGTGGTACCTTGGTTCACGAACTTAATTTGTTTCTGATTTTGGAAAAGATGGCCATGTTTGGGTTTGTGTGGGAAAGATTGCTGTGGCTGTGATTGTCACCTGATATAGAGTTTGCAAACGAAAACAAAATTTTGCCAAACACTTCTGTGAACCAAATTGTTTGCAAACAAAAGCATTTGTGAACTGGAGGTACCACTGTGTAACAGAGTTCCCTTGTTGTATCTGAAAGGCTCAAAGTTTTTCACCTAAATATTTAGGAATCAAATGCTCCCCATGTCCTTTCATTCCCTGGGCCATTTGACTCCACTGTCATCATCCTTCCTTTGAGCGCTTCAGAAGGGTCATGAAAGGTGCCATTTTCTTGGAAATGCGGGGGTTCATAGACACCTGTTGGTCTCATGGGCAGTTTTGAGTGCCACGGTCAGAGTCCATTCAGAGTTGATCACACTCAAACAAAGCAGGCCAAGGCTTGGCACTGCCAGTCACAGAGATGAGAACATTCTTAGGTCCAGCTACAAGACAAGCAGACAGCTGAGGGGCACAGGCACAGAGAACTATGGATGGGCACTCACCCCATAGGGGTCAGGCAGTCTCTGGCCTTCTCATTGTCCAGCAAGCGTGTCGTAATATTTCCAATGTTTCCTCTTCCAGCCAGGGACATGGACTCCACCCTGCAGATGGAAAGAAGAAGGAGGGATCTGAGCCTAAGTAGGAACCTGCAGGGACTAGACTATGGTAAGAGCTAGGAAACAGCCTAGGAACACTTAGAGAATCCAGTGGAATGTCTTTGGAGGCAGGTGAAGGCTCATGTCCAGCAAGGCAGAGTTGGGGTTGCAGAGTGGTGGCTCCCTGTCTTCCTCCACCCAGGAAAGAGTACTGCATTGCCCACACTCCAAGAGACAAGGTCACACTTCCCTCTACAACTGCTGAACCAGCGAACTACTAGTTCCCAAGCATAACTTCTAGTGTCTAACACAGTTCCAGGAATACAGCCAGTGTTCCCTAGGGCTGTCCTCAGGATCCTCAAATGCAGAGTGGGAAAAGACAAATGTCTTTAAATTGAGCACAGAGCTCATATCCAAGACTGACCTGATCTACACAGACATGACTTTTGAGAGGTTTGGACAAAAATGGGGTGACCAATGGCAGAGGTTGAAAAATGGCTCTAGGCATGCAGCACAAAGCCTCAAAAATAACAGACCAACTTGGCTGAGTGCTTTCCTGACCCCAGCACCAGCATGAACTCTTTTTCAGGCATGGGACTGCTAAAATCAGTGACGGATTTGTGATACAAGCTCCATGATGTTAGATGTGATTATGGTTCCATTTAATACTCTTATGAACCATGATAGAGCCAAGGCAGGAATCCTCTTTTATGATGAGGATACTGATGTCCTTGGTGTGGAGGAAACTGTGCATGGTCAAGAGTGGCTGCTATTTAAGGTGGTTTGGCTCCAGAACTCACTCTGATCTCTGATCCCCTGCATGCTGAAGCCCTTCAAGATCATCAGATTGTGAAGTTCATGTCTTCCTGGCTAAGATGCTTAGTAACGTAGCCACCTGGTCATTAACTTGCTTGGAATCCAAAGT
Source organism: Dasyprocta punctata (assembly GCA_004363535.1). Classification (NCBI taxonomy): domain Eukaryota; kingdom Metazoa; phylum Chordata; class Mammalia; order Rodentia; family Dasyproctidae; genus Dasyprocta; species Dasyprocta punctata. The sequence goes on along the minus strand of RJWM01005029.1, from coordinate 65,196 downwards.
TTCCTATAAAACTCATGAAGGCTTCTAGATCTTCTTTTCAAGTTACAAGCTGAAGTGCTTAACAGTATTGTGTTCTACTTGGTCTCCCCTGGAAAGCTACAAAGGGCAGTCTGGTCAGTGGCCTTTGACTCATGAGACTGCATTCTGTGAACTTGGCTGTCTTCCAACTGAGACACAGGTCAGGACAACCCAGTGACCATCATCCCAATCTGGCTAGGGGCCAGCAAGTTTTCTTGTCAAGACACACTGGACAGAGGAGAGGGGAGGAGAGACAGCATGAGCTTCTTGTAAGAACCTGGGCTGCTTTTCTTCCCTGCATGCCAAAGCCTCCCACAGTCTGCCTGTGCAGCACCAGACACCTCCAGCTTGGGCTCTAGCTCTCTGCCCTTTCCTGGAGGCACTGGGAAATATTTCCTCTCTGGGTCATGCCCTGCAGACAAAGATGGAGCCTCTGTGTAGGTAGAGGTTACAGTGACCAAACAGACAGAGATCTTACCATGTATCTCAGAACCTAGTGAATGACCAGATAGTTCCAGCTGCATACCAGTTGGGGAATAAGGGAACAGACAGCCTAGTAAATAGTAATGACTTGTCACTGCCTTTAAGGAGCCAAAACAGACTCTTCACTTTCAGGAACATCATTACTTAGAAAGGCCACACAAGAAAAGTCCTATGTGTTCCCACATGTTCCACCCTGAGAGAGTTCCATGAAAGAAAGCTAAGAGGACAACTCTCCTCACTTATCCCTGTTGAGCTATGAGCCATTCCTGAGCAGCCAGATTTGGGGCCACTCTTAGGTTGCATTTCAGGGAACTCACTCCCAGCCAGATGCCTAGAGAGCTAAAGGAGAATCCTTCCATAATGGTCCTTGTGAACTTAGGAGAGGAACATTAATTTGAGTATCACAGTTGGTTAGCAAGCTCCAGCAAACAGAAAGTCTTACCCACAGGCCATGCCAATGTCGTAAGACCCATTTCTTATTCCACCTGCAACAGAAGCATTTCATAAACATCCTTGGTCAGAGTTTGTGTGTCCTAGGAACAGCAGAGCCCCTTACCCACCTGCCTTCTATTATCACTGAGCCCAGCATCAGAGCCAGAAGACTCAGAAGTATCTTCAAAAGCCTTGGAGCTCCTGCACTCCTTGTGTATTCAAGAGCCCTGGCAGCAGAGCTTACTGCTGGCTCAGCAGCCACTGATGCTACTCACCCATGGGGGAAGCAGTAGGGGCAGGCTGAGGCCAAGTACACAACCCAGTCACAACTTACCAGCTATGTTGGCCACTGCCTGCAGCCCGGATGCGCACTGCCTATTGACAGTGGACACAGGTACAGTCTCTGGAATGCCACTGCAAGAGATTTGAGGTGAGAGTCAGCCACCTGCCCTGCCAAGTTTTTATAGACAGCAGGCCTGTAGTCCTGGGACACATTACTCCTCACATTAAAAGGTGTACACCATGGGAATAACCCGCCAGTTCTGCCTCTGTGAGATCTAAGAGACCAGGGAAGGGGAGCTACTAGACAGACCGCATCTCTGCAGACATTTACTCCAGAGGCTCCAGAAACACATGCCTTCCTATCCTGTGATTTTCCTGAAGTCAAGGCAAGAGAACTCTGTCTGGGGCACAGGGATCCTTCCTTGTCTCCCTCTGAAGATTCAACAGTCCAACAACAAACATCTGTTTTTCCCACAGAAGAGAGAAGTAGGCTTGTTGCTGGGACAGGTCTGTAGCACCGAAGCCAAGTATAAGGCCTGCAAACATTCTCACCCCAGCCTTACTAGTCACCCCATGGATGGGCACTCCCACTGGGATAAAGATCTCTCTTGTTCTAACACCTCTTGCTCTAGGGTTTTCTAGGCTCTCACCCTGGGCCCATCCCTTGAACCTAGTGGGGTGCCCTCCCCAGGCTAGGTAATCTGCCTTTGCTGACAGAACAAAGGCCTGGGGACATTTTCAAGCCCCTTCATACCACTCTGGGAATGCATGTATCCTGGTGCCTCTGGTGTGCAGACAGGTCCGTAAACCCTGGGCTAGGGACAGAGCCAGACTATGCAGGAACTTTTGCAGGTAGATGGTTTCCTAGACCTTCTGAACTCCTCTCAGGTGCCCTAATGTTATAACATTTGGTTATTACCTCTTCATATAATCCAGCAAGATTTTACCAAATACCTACTGAACACAGGTACCTCCTGTGAGATGCTGAGGTGCTCAAAATTATTGTGTCCTAGATGAAGCCTGACCAGCACACAGAAAATAAATCCACCAACAGAGATTGAAATAGCAGGGTCAGATGGTACAGCCAGCTCACAGGGAATGATATGGATAGTTTTGGAAAGGGAGGTCTCTCATTTTAAACTGGAGCTGGTAAAAGCCTGGACCAAATATTGAGACTGTTTGGGCAGAGTTTATGTAGAAGAGAAGGAGGATGTTAGGCCAGCACTTCCAGGGGACAGAATGGGTACAGGGGGCACAGCAGGCAGACAGACTGTTTGGAAGAGGAAAAATTAAGGTGGGAAAGATGTGAGGAAATGAGGCTGGATGATAATTCTGGAGAGAAACTGACCCTGAACTGTAGGCTAAGCAGTCTGAAACTTTCAGATCCTAGGGTTTTTGTATCTTTTTCTGTTGTATCACTGACTACTCATGTCATTATTTCTAGATCATGGAGCTGGAAGCACAGTGGTAAATAGGTCTTGCATGTACACATGGAAGTAATTTAAACATGGTTTTCCCGCCTTGGGAGAGTATATGCTGAAGGCCAAGTTGGCCAGGGCTTACTTAGACAGGCCTTCCTGTACTCCAAGGTTCTGCTCTATGCTCAAGTTTCTCTGTTAGATGGGTCTAGAGTTCCCAGTTTGCTTAATTAGCAAATAAGCAATGTCATTGTTTGACATATTTATATGGTTATTTAAACTAATGATTCAGGAGAGTCCACATTTTAAGAAAAGCAAACAACAAGTTAGCGTTTGTTAAAATCAGTCTGTTGAGAACCTTTACTCCAGTCCTACAGCCCTGTGTATGTTTGCTTAGTGCCTGTTAATACCCTAGTCCTCAAAGCAGGGAAAAGGTTATGCCCTCAAATTCAAGGTTCTGAGGATTCTGGCAGCTTCAAATATCTGATGTTGGCCAGTTCCTCTACCACCCACCAGCTGAGTTCCTTAGGAATGGGACTCACTCAAGAGTCACAACAGCCAATTCAAGAGTCAGAAACAGAAAAAATTACCTCAGAAATTGGGCAATCCGGGCTATAGTGGACCCAGCCCCAGGCTGAAGCACATTTCCTATGGAAAAACAATTTTTATTCAGTGGTGCATGGTACTCTGGGCATTATGGTATAGCTGTAAGTATCAGAGAGAAGTCATACCAGATCTTTCTTCAGGAATTTGAGCCCTCCACAGGCTCCCTTGAGTCACTGCAATTTCTGGGTCTGGAACAAGGGAGCCTGCCACCCAATAGCTTGTTCTGTTATACAGGAGCCCTCGTGCTGGAGGGTCCCAAGCCAGTTCGCCCATGCAACCTGCTCTTCAAATCAGTACAAACTGCAAGTAGCCTGCCCTTCAAGGTGGGGCCTTAGACGATTTAAGGGAAAGAGGAGCATATGCAAAACCTCTAATCTAACAGAACTGGTCCTATGGAGGATGGAAATGAAATTCTGAAAATGCATACTTCCCAGATATCCTCTTCAAAGCCTGCCCTGTCTCCAGAGAGAAGGAACTGTTATTTCCTACCCAGTGGTGGCATCCACTGGCTGTAACTGTGCTCTATATCATGTTATATTTTAAGAGTAGAGGTGTAGGGATGGGAATAGTGTTGACCTGCAGGTCAGGCCCTGGGTTCACGTCCTAGCTGTTAGGGCAATTTCCCTGGGTCTCGATTTTTCAGTCTTTGAGGGCCGTTCTGACGGTGTGTTCCTGTCGTGGTATAGGTACGATGGGAGGGAACCTTGGTCTCCTGCCTCCTATGATCTTGAAACCCTTATAGGTATGGGCATTCTTGCTTTCCATCATATTTAACAAGCAGTGTGTACCTGTAGGGGGAACACAATGCGTCTGGTGTTGGGGTTAGAGTGGCTCTCAGAGGAAGATCATATTCAAGACAGTAGAGTCCATCACAGGTTCCCTCAGTGAAAACTGGGGCTTAGGATGTATGGAAGAAGGATCTGGAAGGATATGAAGACCAGGAGGGCCCAGCGCAGGGCGCGAATGGGGCGCTTACCCACGGAGATGTCTCCCAACAGTTCCGGATTCAGGTTCACGTCCTGGAGAACCGCGGTCAAGACAGCTGACAGAAGCTCATCGGGGGTGGTGTCCTGCGGGGCACGCGCGGCGGCAGTGAGCCCCACTCCCGCAACCCTACCCCAGGGGACAATGCGACTACAGAGCGGGTGCCGACCGCCTCGGACCCTGGGGAAACGAGCAGATGGCCAGAACCCGGCCAGAACCCAGCCCGCACGGGGACACATTCTGAGACCCAGAGCTCTCCCCGAGGGGCCTCACCTTGAAGCCGCCGCGGCCCCCTCGGCCGATGGCTGTGCGTCGTCCGTGCACCACCACCACGTCTGCCTCTGTAGCCTGCGGGAAGCCGGCGAAGCACGGCGCGGCCTGCAGTGCGGGGCGGGACTCGGGCCGGCCGGTGAGGTGGCCCAGCACAACCTGCATCCTCCACATGGCGCCGCTGTCAGTGTGGAGCAATCTGGGGTCTGGAACACACCTGGGGAGATTAAAAAGCGTCTCCCGCGGAAGCGCAGAATGGTCACACGAGGGCCCCGCCCCCCCCACAGCAGCCAATCAAGGAGATATGTACGAGGATACGCCCACCGGGAACCCTGGCCCCAAAGCCCAGTCCCGGGCACCGCCCAGAACGTCTTTCGGCCCCAAACCCCGCCCACCCTGGCCTTCCCAGCGGTCCGGGGTGGGCCTTGCTGAAGCCCCGCCCAGGAATGCTGCCTGGAGACTTTACACCTTTCCCAGCCTTTGGCAGCTCAACTGGAGACAGGACTCCAAAAGTGGTGTTGATTTCTCCAAATGAATCTGGCTGCAGCCAGGAACTGCTGCTCCAAAGTCCTGTCCACTGCTGCCAAACGGAAGCAGGGCCGCCAGGATCCTTGCCCACCGATTCTTGCAGTGGGTGGAGTAGGAATAGTTAGACTCTTAATTCCTGTACCTCCTTCCTAATCTGGCAGTGCCCGTCTTCCCAGCGCCCAAGTCCAAGGATCTAAATACATTTCCGCGTTGCTGAGTTCTCCGATGTATTCATGCACTCCAGGAATTTTTTCACTTGTGGCCATTTGAGATTCTTGAACGCGCAGAGAACGGATTTTACAACAGTGCTGCATTGAGACGAGCTCTCTAACTGGAGAGAGAACGTCTCACATTCCTTATACCAATTTTACACTCCTTTGGGAAGAATCTATTAGACCCTCACATACACTTCCTACCTCATGGGAGGGTTCTCTACCAAGGCAGGGGACCATGATTGGCACTTGCAGATGAATAAGAGATATCAGTTCAGTGAATGAAAGAGCTAGGTCTGGACTGTCTTCCCAACCCTAAACAGCAAATGTCCCTTGCCTGCCAATGACAGCGCCATGTGATGATCTGAGATCTGGGAGAGTAGCGTTAGGTTTGTGGCAGACATCAAAGAACAGGGTGCCCAGTGAATCCCAGCCTGAGGGAGCAGGCAGGGCCACCGTGTGCTCAGACTCCAGAAGACGATGTGCCAGTTGGCACTGCCACCTCAGAGTGCATAGATGTCTCTCCACCGTTCTTCTCCTGGCAGGGTTGTGTGCTCCACGGACTCCCAGGAGGGACGATCTGGTGCCTTATACCTTGTCCCCTCCCCATCACCCTCTAAGGTAGGACCATAGGAACCCTGTCAGCTCCGATAGAAGGAATGTGATTTCATCAAAGAGCAAGGATGATTCCCTACAATCCCTTAAGCAGGTTTGTAGGACTCTTGACCTTGACCCTCAAGTGCATGTCAGTTGAGTTTCAACATCTGACTGGAGACCTTGAGAACAGGGTTGGGCCCCGTACCTATTACTAGATTGTTGGATCTGCCTGGGCTAGTGAACTGTGTTGTATCTGTGTTGTGTGGGGGTCCTAGTTCTTGGATCCTCTTCTTCAAGATTTGTGAGGAGATCTCTGGAAAGAAATCAAGTTAAAAGTTGTGGGTTTAGCAAGCCAGTTCATTGGGAAATAAGCATAATATAAGTTTGAACAAGTATTTTTAAAGGAGCGTATACTTCAAAGAAAGGAAGTGGGCAATGCTACTGCCACACTTTTGCGCCATTGCCATCTCACATTCGTCTTCCTCCTCTTCAGAGGGCAGATAGGGAAGCGAGGTGAATGCTACCAGGATACTCCACCTTGAGTCTGCCTCTCTAATGGGCCCCAGTGAAGTTAAGATTAGTTCTCAACTTACCTAGGGAATTAGCAAGGCACACTTTGAGGTGTGTCTGTGTAGGTCATGGATGTGCGACTTTGAGGTCTGTGTCTGTTCCCTGACACTTCTTTTCAGCTGTGTTCTCTTTCCCTGCTGCCATGAACTAAGCAGCTTTGCTCCACCATATCTTTCCATAAAGATGTTTCTGCCTTGGGGTCAGTCAGTCACGCACTGAATCCTTTGAAATCATGAGCCAAATGAAACCTCTTCTCCATTGGGTTGTAGATGTCAGGTATTACATTCTAGTGTTTAAAAGTTGATCAATGCAGCCCCTCTCATCTGCCTCTTTGATTCCTTCCAGCCTTTGCCCCTACCTCTAGTAGTGATAAGTTCCTAAGAACCTGCCTGAGCAGCTGGGGCTGCTTTTCATTTCTACCTATGTGGGTACAGCTCATGCTGTGGGGGCTGATGGCATCCTAGCTTCCGGCTTATCCATCAGATCTGGGCTCTGGGGCGAGGTTACCAGGCTGATATCCACAGAAAACTTCCTCTCAGGGACATCCACAGATAGATACCTTGATTGCCTTCTTTACTGACTAACAGTGACCACAGAAGAACATCTTACCTCAAAAGTTGTGGGGGTGTGACCACATGCTATTTTGTTCACCCACACATGTATAAACATGTGCAACACACACACACACACACACACACACAGAGGCACCTGAATATAGGTGTAGCTCTCTGGATCAGGTGGGTGGGAAAGTCTCACCATCCAGGGGCCTGATTGTCTTTCGGGAAAATAAGGGAGCATTTTCGTATCTTTTTTTCTTTTTTCTCATCATTGAACCAAACTTTGGAAAGACTCCAACCTGCCAGCATTTATACCTTCAGTGAAGTCCAGGTGGAGGAGGAAGAAGCCTGCTTGGTCTTGCACAGCAGGTTTTCTCCCTCCTAAAGCAGTCTTTGGTTTCCCCTCCAGCTGCCCATCAGTGAGAAAACGTCATGGTCCTAGGTCTCTGCCCCAGGTAGACTCCAGCTCCTAAAGTTGATAGAAAGTGGGTCCCTTTTCCGCTTTGCCTTTGGCCAGGATGGCACAGGTGGTTTCCCTCCATGTCTTGGGAAGGAATGGAGACCACCCTCTGCATGGCCGTGATACAGTCCTTAAATGCCATGCATCAGGTCCTCTTTGATATTGGCCATTTAAAGCAATTTGGAGAATGCTTTATGTACTTTGTGAGAATTTCAGAGACATCAGAGAAATGCCCATGTTTGTGATTTGTCTTCATGTATCCTAGGTTTATAATAAAGCCCATTCTATTTTGGGAGTGTGTGTGTGTGTGTGTGTGTGTGTGTGTGTTAGGAATTTGAACAAGTAAGCTAGAACATGACTTTCCCAGGTAAGGGAAGCTGGCTGGTTGGGAGTTGAGGTGAGCTTGGCAAGGGTTTCCAGATAGCAGGGCCCTGTCTTAATGGTGCAGGGCCTCAGCAGGGCGGCAGGAAGAACCAGGAACACTGTCCTCAGCTCCTCCTTCTTCTCCCTAGGCTGGGACTTCTCTGGGTTGTGTCAGGCCCTGGGTCCTGGCTTTTCTAGTGACCTTGGGGTGCTCTTATAAGCCCTGACAAGTCTGGAGGATCCTGCTCCAGCTGTACACCCGCTGAGGACTCAGCTATGTCCCTGATGCCTGTGCATATCTGTGTCAATCCAATGCTACTGATATATTTTAAGGAAATTGTTGACTTTACACTTTTTACTCTGGAAAATTTGATCTATTTTGCCAGTCTGTGTCTTTTGAGGCCATTAACATTGATGGTTATAACTGATATGTATTGACTTATCCTTGACAAGTTATTTTCCTGTTGTTGGCTCTTCCCCCTCCTTTTTTTTTCCTTCTCTCTAGTTTTTTGCCTTCCCTGGTGGATTCTTTCTGTTGGGGTTCATGGAGCTGTAGTCCTTATTATCTCTTTCTAGAGATAATGTCCTTCTAGAGATAGATGTCCTTCAGCACATTTTGGAGGGCTGGTTTGGTGGTCATAAAATTCCTCAGATGTTCTTTGTCATGAAAGTATCTTATTTCTCCATCAATTTTCAAAGATAGTTTTGTAGGGTTCATCAATCTTGGTTGGAAGTTGTTTTCCTTTAGAAGTTATAGTACTTCACTCCAAACTCTCCTTGACTAGAGAGTTTGTGCTGAGAAGTCATCTGTGATTCTGATGGGCTTCCCTTTATAGGTGATTTTTTTTTCCCTAACAGCTTTTAAGATTCTCTTCTCATGTTGAATTTCTGGAATCTTGACTATAATATGCCTGGCTGTAGATTTTTTTTTATCATTGCTAATTGGAGTTCTATATGCTTCACTTATTTATATGTCAAATTCTTTTTCTCTACCAGGAAAGTTTTCTGTCATGATGTCTGTGAACATTTTTTTAATGTCATTTGTGGTATCACCTGCTTGTTCATTGACTCCAATTAATCTTGTTATTCTTTTTTTGTCTCATCTAGAAGCTTTGCATTGATTTCTAATGGTCTCTTGCTAGTTTTGAGAAATCTTTCTTTTCTGGGTGTCTAACTGTAAGCCTGTCTTCAATATCTGAGATCCTGTCCTCACACTGGCCTAATCTGCTTTGAATACTTTCAATGGAGCTTTTATTCTCCTGGAAATCTGCTTGAATCTGCCTTATGGATTTCATTTTTTTCCTATGCTGTGCTTCCATAATTTGCTTAAGCTCGTCTATTTTTTTGTCTGTGTCTGCTCTAATATCACTAAGCATGATGTGTATTTGGTAATCTCTGCAGTTATTCGAGAGATTATTTCTGATTTCATTTTTTCCAGAGCCTCATTCAATTGCTTTGTTGTTTCCACTTCAGAGAGACCTGATGGGGGGGCACGGGCTTTGGATTGTCCCATCTCATTGCCCCCTGGGTTTGCCTTTGGTGAACTGGATATCTGGGGTTGCATCTTCTTTCAGTGCCTTCTGATTTCTTTTTTTTTTTTTTAGTTTAATTCCTGGGGTGATGCTTATAAATTGCCTATGTTGGGTTGCTTTATTAGTAGTATTTAGGACACTTAGGTGATGATTACTTCTCTGAGGTATCTTCCAGGTATAGTTGGTTTTTGGGTTTGAGTCTGTTGGAAGATCTTACTTCTTCAGTTTTTTGGAGACAAGAAGTTGTTGCTTGTTTGGCCTAGTCCTTGGTTCTTTGGCACTGTGCCACAGTATTTTCTGTGACCCTTAGTTAATCTCAGTCATGGATTATCAGGGCCAACAGCTGTTTAGAACAATTATGTCAATTTTGGATGTAGTGGTACCAATAGCATCAAACACAGCCTATAAAACAACAAACTGAGCTAATCCTTAGTTTGCAACTTTTAACCATGTGAACCAGATTTGTGATTATATAACAAATTGCAAAACAAACCAGATAACTATACACAATTTATAAGTCTATAATATGTCAATTTTACCCTTGGGGTTAAAATTTAAAATGGATTAAGGAGAAAATAGAGACGTGGAAGAAGAGAAAGAGATTACAGGTAAGGTTGGAGGACAAAGGTGGTTCCTGCCAACTTGAGGAAACTGGTGCAAAAGAAAGAAGGAAGAGAGAGATGGAAGAGATAAAAGTAAGAACAGAACAGAACCACACCCACAAAGAGGTTAGGAACCACTCTCACACTCATAATAAAAAATGGAGAAAGAGAGAAACAAAACAAAACAAAACAAAACAGTACAAAACAAACAAATAAAAATAAAGAAAAAAACCCCCAAATACTCCACTTCCAGGTTTCTCTCTGGTTTCACTAGCAGACAGCTTGTGGAGGCAGAGTCCTGAATCATGCCACTCTATCCCAGCAGTTGCTTTATGGTGGAGTAGTAGATAACCTTTGCAGGCCTGCACTGAGACCAGACTCACTGGGCTTGCCAAAGCCCAGGCAGTTTCCATGGATCTGTGCCCAGCTAGAAGCTGCTGGAGGAAGCCGGCAGCGGTTCTGGTTCTGGGCTTATCCAGCCCAATTCCAAAATGACTCCCGGCCAATTGTTCTCTCCTGCAGGAGGACTGAGTCCTCTGCACTCACCATCATCCAGTACAGTCCTCCACATCCACTGCTCCCCTCCACTGCCACATCTCTCTGCAGAGGCCTCCAGAGTTACCAGCTGCCACCATCCCCAGGTTCAAACAGCTCCTATCTCGCAGTGAATCTGGCTCAGGTGGAAGGCACTGCCACCTACCGCCTTTTTCTTTGTTGAAGTTTTTTTTTTCACTCTCTCTGTAGGCTTCGATTCTCACTTCAGATTCTTCCTGGGTCCAGGGGACCCACTTCCTTCCTTCTTGTCTTCCTCACAATGCTATACTCCAGCGTCTGGATGGTGACTCTCAGAGACTTTCTTCACTGTTTACCACTCTGCTATCTTCCCCAACTCTGGAAAATTTGAAAGGCATAAACAAAACCCCCCACCCATGATCCTATGCTTAGAAACAAACATCTAGTGATGTTTAAGATTGGTCAGACATCAGTGACTGCTCTTTTTTGCTCACTGCTGCAGCTGGTACCCAGCCCTGGCTTCTGGGTCACTTATCTGCTGTGGGCTCCCATTACTGGTTATTGGCCTTCAGGAATGTCTGGAGAGATTGCATGGACTCAGGAAAGCTCCAAAGAAGGGTTTTCCTTTTCAGCATCCCCTGGGGGAGCACAACCACAGTGTGACCCTGGGAGTACACCCAGTGCTGTGCATAGTTAGGCCACAGTGATAGGTGTGCATCCATCAGGAGGATTCACTGCTGGCAATATCAAAGGCAACTGAGGAAATTTTAGAGGGGGAACCATGTGTAAAATTGAGGCCAAAGGAGATGTGGTTGCCGAAGGAATTAATGCAATTAAAAAGAAACCAAATATTTTGAAATGGGACAAGAAAGATTCTTTAAGGGCATCTCTGAAATCAATAAAACATTCCTTGTCCCCACCCCAGCTTGAGGGTAAAAATTATAAGTCTTTCATTTGAGAATAAAATCTCTGGGCCCCAGTAAGGTAACCTAGGGAGTTGTTTCCCCAGGATTCTTTTACCATGATCAGACATCCAGTCTCTCAGAGACCACTGCAGCCATCATCTAAGGGGATCAAGCTTCTGTTGACCTAGTGGCAGACCTTGGCATTGCCCATATGGTACTGATTTTTCAGGCATGAAGAATGTAAGGTTTGTAGAGTTCTGGAGGCTTCTACCTGAATTTCAAAGGAAGTCCTGGGAGACCAGGCATTGTGTCACAAGATCATCATCCTGTTGGGTACCCCTGAAAGACTGCTGCTTGAAGCTGTGGGAGTGAAGCAGAAGCTGTAGTGGAGACGCTAGGAAGCTGGAATACCGGAATGTGAAATATCTGTGGAGGAAAGCTGCAGGCAGTGAGGAAGCCAACTTGAGAGGTCATGAGGGTTGCACTCAGCAATGCCATGGGGTAGAGCTGTCCCCGGCCTTTGGAGCTTGCATCTCACTGCCATGTGATTTAGGTGCTAGACATGGAACTATAAAGGTTAATACTGGTTTAATTGGGTTTGGTCTTGCTGTGGTGTGATTCCTTTCTATTTCCCTATTCCTTCCTGGAAATGTTTTCCTTGTGCCATTGTGCATGTGACTTACTTCTTCATTTTTATAGGGGCTCACGAGTAAAAGTTTGCCTTGAATCTCAGAGGAGATTTTGGACTTGGATTTTTGATCAATACTGAAACTGTGATGGCTGAAGTAGAGATTAGTGCACTTTTTTGTTGTAGGCAGGATAGTCATGTCATGTTAAGTGGAATTATGACGTTGTTATGCATTTATTTTGGAAATTAAGCCTGTTTTAAAGAGATGTTATTAATTGTTAAGTTGACAATCTTGATTGTCAACTTGATAAAACTCTTTGAGAGCTAATGGGCATATGTGAGCATGAATCTTTTCAATGGATTAATCTGTCGATAAGTTCACATCTGAATTATCTCTGAGGAAGCAGAACCTAGCAGCAAGGGTGGAGTCAAATGGCTGTGACCTTGGGACTACAGATGGTCCCTGGACCCTTCCTCTCAGTGTCTTTCCAACTTGTTGTTTCCCTGCCACCATGAGTTGAGCAGCTTTACTCACTTTGCTCTTCTGCCATGATTTCTCTGCTTTGGAATGAAACCTCTGAAACTGTGAACGAGAATAAACCTCTTCTGTTTTAATTTTTGGGTACCAGGTATTTTGTCTCAGCAATGGGAATGCTGACCTACGCACAATGTGATCTAGCAATTGAAACAAGCATTGAAAGGGTATATGTTCATCCATGTTTATAGCAACCTTATTCATAATAGTCAAAATGTGAAGGCAGCTCAGTAAATATCCACCTACAAATGAATAAACAAAATGCGACTGTAGTGAAATGATAACTGGTGGTCAACTCAAACACTGGCTGCACTGAATCAGTGTGGTGCTGAGTGTGAATGGCCCACCTGAGGACTGTTGCCAGTATAAAAAGAAGACCTGGAGAGGAAGAGTAGCACTGTGGGTTCTCCTAAGTGTTGTGGTTGTTTGGAGCCATTCGTTCTCCTGGAGGAGCTTGTTATGCTGGCTCCCGTGATATGAACTTGGCTGTTATCATTGGAGGAGCTCAGGACCTTGTTGCTGAGAATGGCTGCAGTTCACTTTGGGGGACCTTTGGTCCTTACTTTGAGCATTGCTTTCTGGCTGTGGAGAGGAAGATGTTTGCTGTTTAATCTCCAGAAGAAGTTTGTCATGCTGGCTTCCTGCTGTTATCATCATCAGAGGAGCTGGGGAGCTCACTGTCACTGAGGATGGATGTGATACTTTTCAGGGGAGCCCTGGTCCTTATTTTGAGTGTCACTTCTTGGCTCCAGTGCAGATCCTCAACCTACTGGCACAGCTCCTTCACTTTGCTGGCAGAGCCTTTCTAGCTTCCACTGCAGATCTTTGGACCTTCTCTGTGCAGATCCATGAAATAGACTTGTATGGGTCATTGTCATGGGCTCTAGGTTTTCAGCTGGACTCATGCAGGTTATTGTCATGGGATTCAGGCCCTCAGCTGGATTTTATAGGTCTTTAATGGACAGGTTTCCTACACTTTTTTTGTATTTAACTCCTTGCGTGACCATTATATATAATACTATAAATTATGTGTTCTGTATGTAGTCATTCTCCTTGCAACCCCTGACTGCAACAGTGATGTATGAGGTGAGATTAAAAATAGTGATTATAGCTGGGCGTGGTGGTGCACGCCTTTAATCCCAGCACTCGGGAGGCTGAGGTAGGCGGAGCGTTGTGGGTTCGAGGCCGGCTTGGGCTACAACGCGAGCACAAGGCCGGCCTGAGCTACATAGTGCGACCCTGCCTCAGAAAAACCTGGGCCAGGAGTTTGGCTCAGTGCCTTAAGCGCCTGCCCTGGTAGGCGCGAGGTTGTGAGTTCAATCCCCGGTGCCGCAAAAAAAAAAAAAAAAAAAAAAAAAAAAGTGATTATTTAAATTAAAAAGTTACTATTTTTTAAAGTCTTATTTCCATTAATTCCCCTCAAAATATATTTATTCTTACTCTGAACACACTTATCCCATTCTTTCCACTTTTTGAGGCAGTTCTGGAAGTTCTCTTTTGTGGATGTGGTTAGTTGCCCCTGTCATGGCTTACTTGATGTCATAAGTCAATTCAAAATGTTTATCTTTGATGATCATTTTGACTTTGAAGGAGATCCATAAGTCACATGATGCCAGATCTGGTCAATAACGTAGAAGAAGATACACTACAATGTTTTTACAAACCTGCTTTTCTTTTCTTTTCTTTTTTTTTTGCGGCATCAGGGATTGAAATCACAGCCTTGCGCCTGCCAGACAGGCGCTTAAGCCACTGAGCCAAACTCCTGGCCCAAACCTGCTTTTCTTTTGAATTGCTCATAGCAGTAGTATTCACCTTATTTTTCAATCATACCTTATAAAAACACTCATAAAATACAACTTTCAAAGCTGCTTCATAAAGTGGCAAGGATGATGGGATAAGAGTGAATCTTAGTTGTTTTTTCTTGTTGCTGAGACAAAATACCCAGCCACCAAAATTTAAAGTGGGGAAAGGTTTATTTAGCTCATAATTTGTAAGGTTTTAGTCCATAACTGGCTGAGTGCAAGACAGGGTGACTTGGCAGAGGAGGATTCTAGAAGAGAAACAGCTCATGGCAGGTAGAAGGTAGCAAAAGCAAGCAAGCAAGGGAGAGGACAAGGCTCTTTCTATCCCTTGCATAGTATCCAGGCTACTGAGATAAGGGTGGTGCCAAACAAATTAGTGGGCTGATTTAGAAATCACCCATCCTTAATCCTAGCACCCTTAATTCCAGTATTGCACCATGAATCAATCACGTGCTCTAGATTCAACTGTCTCTGAAAAAACTCTACCTATGACTGCAGGAGGCTTTGGGGGGGACACTTGCACACAAGTCATAACAGTGTGTTTAAAGCAAGAATAAGTATTTTGAGGGGGATTAGCAACAGTACATCCTTTACTGCAAAATGTTTTTTAAAAATTTAAACACTGACCATATAGTTTGATCACATACATACAGCAAAATATTATTCTGTTTCTAAAAGGAAGGACAGGGAGCATGGTGGTGTACGCCTGTAATCCCAGCACTCAAGAGGCTGAGGCAGGAGGATTGATTTGAGTTCAGGGCCAGCCTGGATGACATAGTACATTCAAGGCTAGTCTAGACTACATTGTGAGACCCTGTCTAAAAAAAAAAAAAAAAAAAAAAAAAAAGACTGCAACATCAATAAACCTTATGCTTAGTTAAATAAGCCATTCACAAATGGACAAATACCGTATGGTCCCATTTACATGAGGAAACTAGAGTAGTCAGAAAAAAGTTACTGTTCAGTGAATAAAGTTTTTTTTTTTTGTACCGGGGATCGAACTCACCACCTCACACCTGCCAGGCAGGTGCTTAGCCACTGAGTCAAACTCCCAGCCCATGAATAAAGTTTTAATTTTGCAATAGGAAAAGAATACTGGAGATTAGTTGTATAATAATATGAATATACACAACACCGCTGAATGGTTGAAATAGCATATTCTAGGTAAGGCATGGTGGATGAGAGCTGCTCAACCCACAGCAGGCAGGAAGCAGAGAGAGAAGAGTCAGAATAGGAGATACACCCTCCAAAAGCGTGCCCATAGTGATCCACCTTCTCCAATTTGGCCCAACCCCTAACAGCACATTCAACTATGAACGTGTAGCTGATAAGAATAATGCTTCCATTTTTCAATCACCTTCCAAAAGTCACATTTCTGAATACATGAGACTTTTGGGGTAATTTTTAGATCCAAAGTGTTATACATAATAAAAAATATGCTATAGCTTGAGAAGTAAAAGTAAAAGTGTTGTTGTTACTCCATTTGGATTCTCTTGCTGAATGTTCTAGGGCAAATATTTTATTTTTTTCTTTTGTATTTTTGCAGTGTTAGGGGAAACCCAGGGCCTCTTGCATGCTAGGCAAGTGTTCCATCGCTGAGCTATCTCCAACCCTGAGTTAAAACTTTTAAAATCATTAACTACAGAGGAATGAAACAGAAAAATAATCTTTTCTTACCTGGGTGGGGAAGAGGAAGGCATGTTTGATAATATATTCTCAGACACCTGAAAATTTCACCAGTGACAACTGGCTGATTTTAAATAATCATTGATTTTTGAGGCTTGAAAAAAGTGTCCTACAGATTTTTTTCCATTAAAACTATTTTTTGTAACTCATGGAGACCCTCAGAAGTATAGAGATTGAAGACAAAGACCAGACCCATTGACTATGGACAAGGAGAGAACTACCACAGTGCACCTGCAGTCATGCGAGGTGCCTCACATGTGGCCAGTGGAGAGCTTGGCTCCTCAGTCAGCCAGGGAGGCAGGAATGAACATCTTTCCTCACAAAAGCACCCGCATCCTTTTTGGTGGACAGAAATCTGTGTGTGGGGCTGGAAAGTGGTGAGCAGTGAACAGCTGGAGGATGCCTGTTCAAACTGGGCTGGAGGGATTCAGAATTCTAGCAGGTAACAGAGTAACAGAGCAGATCACAGAGAAGGCCATTGGGTTGGCAGATGGGAGAAGAGGGCGCTTACATCACTTCAAGGGAAAATTGTCTCTCCCAGTTGCATTTTGCTAAGTGATATGGGAAAAGTGTTGTAAAAGTCCTAGGGACTTGTGGTTTGGGGACAATGTGGAGTAAACACACTTTTCACTATTTCCTCTGCTATATGCAGAGAGACATCATGGACATTATTTATAACATAAGCAGAATCTGAAAGTGGGGAGAAGGAGATGGAATGATTAGGGACTCTGGGACTTGTGTGATGACATATTGCTTGCTGTTTTTTGGTTATCTTTTTTCTTCATAGACTTCAGAGTATACTAGAGAAGATAACAGCCCAGAAACTGATAAATATGAAGGGAAAAAGAGGTCTATGCCTCAAGATATTGACCTTCCAAGACTAAACCAGCAAGCTTTCCTTGCCCTCTGGTTTGCCACTGGGCTTGGAGCATGTGTGGCAGCAATGGGAGATTAGAAGCAGGAGAACAAAATCAGGGTATTTAGGTCTTGCTTTGTGGTTTACTGAGCAGTTACTAGTGTTCTGTATCAAAGCAATGAGAGACAGACTTACTTAGGCTGTGACTGTTTTAGTTTTTGTTGTTTTTTATTTCACTCACTGTATTGTTTATTTCTAGGATTTATAGATGTCATCTTCAAATTTCATGTCTTAGTCATATTACTTCATCTCTGAACATTTTGAATATATACAGAATCATTTTCAGGGAGTTCTACCACCACTAATTCTTTGATGGAAACCCCTTTATTTATTGCTTCTGTTATGTCCTTTCCTTTCTTCATATTTCAGTAGTTTTTGCTTACAAGTTCATTTTTATTGAGGATCATCTTACCTAGAACATCCTGTGAGTTTGAGTCATGCATTATTGTGTGAACTTTGCTAGGAACTGGCTTAGTATTTGCTGCTGCTAAGAGCTTAGCAGAGTTCTTGGGTTTTAAACATTTGTTGCTGGACTTGGTGCTTGCTGTTATGGGGCTGAATTTTCTACCCATTTCTGGGATGCCTAGCTCAGTCCTGAGCTGCTTAACAATTATCAGTACAGTCCTTCATAAGAAGCTTATGCCCTTTGGTACATTGTGAGCAGCATTCTATGTAAGTGTATGATTTAAACAGGGAGCTGGACCCCACATTTAGGCTAACACCAAGGATGTGGTAGAAATACAAGAACAGCTCAAAGATGCAGGTAAGATAAGCATTTCACACAGTGAGAGACCAGCAACCAAAGAAATAAGAGCCCTAGAATTCACAGTCTTCTGTGGGGACCATCACAAGTCACAAGGTTATTTACCTCTTTGCACATGGGAAGACCCTACTGTATTATAAAAATATCAATTTATGGAAGAGAGAATTTATTTTTTGTTTTTATTTTTATTTTGGTACCGGGGATCAAACTCACAACCTCACGACTGCCAGGCAGACACTTATGCCACTGAGCTAAATCCCTGGCCCCACAAGAGGCAATTTTATTTTTTTTGGCGGCACTGGGGATTGAACTCACAACCTCGCACCTTAAGGCAGGCACTTAAGCTGCTGAGCCAAACCCCCAGCCCACAAGAGAGAATTTATTAACAAAATATAATTTCATATGTTTTGGTATTTATGATAGTTACCTGATTGGGTCAATTTGAGTAAAAAACACAACTAATTTGGATCAGGATAGTTCTGGATATGGAAGACCCACCCTAGGGAGGTTTGTCACCAGGATGATATAAAAGTGAAATGAAGAAGGAAGGGTTGTTTCTCTTTGGAGGAGCTCCAGTCTTCACCTTAACCTTGGATGCTGTCCCTGGCCTGCAGTGCCTACTCTTCAGCCTCCACGGCAGATCTGTCAGTCTTCCATCACAGACCTTTTGGTCTCTTGATATGGACTCCCACGGGATACTACGGTGGGCTCCAGACCTTCAACTGGATCCTTTGGATCTCTAGCGTGGAGACAGACCTTTTGCACCCTTCTGCACCTGATCCTGTGGGCAGCCATTATAAGCCAATCTTGAAAGTTCTTGTACATTTGCATATCTTGCATTAAATCTGTTTCTCTAGTAAGCACTAACTGATACGGTGTAACCTTTAGTGTTACACTAACACAACTGTGTGTTAAGAATGTGAGATCAGAGTGCTGTTCTGGCTATATGAAAACTTACAAAAGTTTTCTGTCCTCCTTCTCTCAGATTTAGCCAGAATCTACTCCCTTCAAGCCCATGATCTTCGTAAAAATGGAGAGTGTGAAGAGGATAAGACAGGCTCGAACCTCAGGAACTCCTCATCCATAGAGAGAGGAACCTGACACTGGAGTTTCCCAGTCTGGCTATGGATGGAATCTTGACCCTGTCTGGCAAAGTCCTATGTTGAATGGGAACAGCAGACTCACCCAGAGCACTAGGGATGGTAAGCTGGGATGTGGAGACTTACTCTCAGAGGCCAACTAGGCAGGAGCCATGAGGAACGCAGCCCCTAGGATGAGGATGGAGAAGGGTAACCCTCAAGGTCATGCTTATTTGGAAGCATGAAAAGAAAACAATGGACAAGTCTGTGTAGTGGGACAAATAGGAGAAGTTCTCCTATTTCTTCACATCTCACTCTGTCCAGAATAGTGTATGAAGTGGGGCTTTGAAATCTGCCCTTGGCCTGCGCTTGAACTAAAACCTAAGTGTGGCATCCAATGTCTGCTCTACCTCTGGCCCTCAGAGACACTGCCCACCCCATCCGTACTCCATTCAGAGAGTTCCTCATTCTCTGCAAGAGTTTAGCCAAAGACACTGGGGAGTCTGAGGAGCCTCTCTAACCTCCTTTTTCCAGGCTAGGGCCTCTGGATTCTCTTGACACTTCCAACCTTGACCAAGCCATTTTAAGAGTAACATAATATCTTTATTAGAATGAATCAGCCTAGCATCATGAGAGGGATCATTTTTGGATCTTGAGGGTTTGCTTCAGACAGGGCCTAGAATTTACAACCGTATCCAACCACTCAGCTCTAACCCACACTGGTCTGATGGCCTGGCCCTCCAGGACCCTGGTTGTGAGCTTTCTTAGCTGTGAACTGCTCCAAGGCAGTGCTAATGGAAATGTCTGCATCCAATGTCGAAATCTGAGCATTGATTATTGCGTTTCTTGCTGCTTCCTCAAACACATCACCACACATTGAATCTTCAGCCATTGCCATCTTCTTGGTATCACGGTTGCTCTTTCTGGAGCTGTCTGTAAAGACCTGGGCCATCTCTCTCTGGAAGCTGAGAAAAGCCATCATTGGGTCTGTGTTCCCAAGAGATGAGTTAGTTTGCTCCTGCAGGTTCCCAGCCACGCTTCACCATGGGCCTAAGAGGGACACTTACCTCCAGGAGCAGGTGGGCTCCATCTCCCAACTCCAGTCAGACCCTTCTATTTTCTATCATTTTAGAATATTTCACCATCTTCATCACTAGCACTTACTCAGTACCTGCTGTAGCTGGACCCTGTGCCAACCACTTTATATGAGTTTAATGCTCTCAAAAATTCTAATGGAGGAAGAAGTCTGGATTACATGATTTTATTTCTTTGTGCCTCATTTTTCTCATCTGTGAAATGGGAATAGTGAGGAGCCTTATTTTGTATTTGCTTGGTTTGAGGACAAAGTAAGAGAAGGCGTGTATAGAACAGGCTTGGCATATGGCACACTCAAAAACTATTGCCTATTGTTATTACTGTGTTATTGTAATTTGCAAATGAAGAAACCAGTCTTCAGAGGTATTAGGGCTTCCCAGTACATGCACTAGGAAATGGTAGCACAGAAACAGAAACCTAGAAATCTGGCTTCTCTGGCTCCAGCACCTGTGTTCTTCACCACTATGTTCTCAAACTATGCTGCCACTGCCCTGTACTTCCACTCTCTTCAGTGGGACAAATTCCTGTTCACCCTTCAAAGTCTTTCTCAAATGTCACTTCCTCTATGACACTTGTCACAAATTCCCAAGCCAAAGTTCTTCCATCCTACTACAGCCACCGTGTATCACATTGTCAGAGGTCATGGTGATAACTGTTTGCATGTCTATCTCCCCATAAGCTATGGCTGGCTTAAAGTGGCGGGGGAGACCTGTGGCCTCTGTTAGCCCAGTATAGGTGGTTTCAAAGAGGCTGAAGAAAGGCAAGGAGGAGGAGAGCAGAAGTGAGGCAGAGGAAAGCCAGAGGTAGCAACTCCTACACTACAGAGCAGAGAGCACTGTAGGGCCTTAGGCCACCATGGCCCAAACTGGTGCTCAGGTCCTTACAAGTCCAGGGAGACAATGATGGGGTCTCCTGGTTCAGCTCCCAGAAAGTATGGTTCTGCTAATCATGACGAGTCTTCTCCAGGGAACATTTAGGGGATCAGAGACTAGAAGTGCCACAGGTGCTGCATGGAACCTAGTTCTCAAACAGGGATCTTTGCCTGCAGGGACTAGAAGGCCAAAATCAATAATGAGGTCTGAGTCCTTTATAACATAGTAGGTGTTCAAACAGGAAGTGAGAGGTACTCAGAGAGCCAATTCCAAGCCAGTATCCTTTAGCTAGGAGGGGAAAAGTGGACATATCCAAGGGTAGCACCCCAGTCCAGACAAGCAGATAGGGCAAGGAGGCAAAAGACCTGGCCCAGGCTAGAGCAGGAGAGTCAGGGAGAGTGAGAGTAGGCAAAGACTGGGCTGGACCCAGGGCAGTAGCAGCATCCAGAAGAGCTGGGGCAACTTCTGTGGACACAGGGTGGCCCTCATGTCAGAAATCCTCATGGAAGAGAGGCAGGGATGGACAGTGCCTGACATACTGTCAACATCAAGAGCTTGAGATTAGGAGTTATCACATACCCACCTGGCCTTTGAGAATTGCTCCAGACTGTCTGAGAGGGGCTGACCTTGTGTTTCCGGCAGCAGGAGGGAGAGGTACAAGGCCATGCAGGATAAGATGCAGCAAAGGACGATGGGCTTGAGGGACAGGATATGGTGGATGATTGTCTCAGATGACATGACTCCACTTGATGAGGCTAGGATTGCCAGCCCCAGACCTGTAGCCCTGAAAGTGGAGGTTAGAGCTGATCTGGAAGGCTTCACAGGCAGAGGCCTGGTAGGCCCTGGGGAGAAACTACCTAAAACCCCAAACCCTCTACTCAGTGCCTTGTCCTAGTTCATTTTGTGTGACCTTGAAGAATTTAGTTCTCCACTGACTCAAAGTGGGTAGTAATTTCATCTGGACCTCCTTCCTGGGTGTCAGGAGTGGGAGAGGTAAGAACCATGCAGTGTTGTGTGGGGAGATGACACAGCCGTTGATGCCTGGTGGGTGGGAAGTTATAGCTGTGGCTGCCATCAATGAGGACTCTATAGAGAGGGAATTGAGGCTCAGGGTAACCCAAGCCCTCTAGGCAGTAAGTGAAGGAAGGAACTCTGGTTTGCTTCCAGCTTCACCTCTTGCTATGTGCAATCTTGAATAAGTGCTTCTATAGCTTTGATTTTATTGTCTGAAGTAGGATTAATGATGATGTTTGGGAGATTTTTTTGGTGAGGATTAAGTGAAGTAATCCACGTAAACTGCTTAGCACCAGACGAAAGCTCCCTTGTAGCTGTTGCATTAATCCTGTGATTGTCCCATCCTGCCCTACAGCCCCATGGTCCCATGGCCTCCTCACTCAACAGACTCCATACCTGAGGACGGTGGGGAGGAGCTCAGCAGTGTAGATGAACAGGACAGTGATAGTGACGGCCAGGCTGGACTCTCCAAGGACAAGCATCAACATTATGGTGGAGTTCAGCTGGGTTTCTAGACAGCAGAGTCCCCAGAGTCTGGGGTCATCCTGTCTGTGGGATCCATCAGTCCTTCCTCAATTGCTTGTAGAAAGCATCCCTGCCACCCTGTTGTCTGGCCAGCAGACTCAGGCATTCAGTAAGAGGCGGCCCAATCAGGGTGACATTTAGGACCTTTGCAGTGGGAGCCTTGATTGGGGAAGGGGGTTTGACCCACTGGGTCTCCTACTAAGTGGTCTAAAGGCCTCTCAGGCTACTGTCCACTATGCTGGGCTCAGTCCCCACATGCCTGATCTGTGCAAGGTGAACTGGGTAGAGGGTGTTTGATCCCTGGGGTTTGCACTGCAGGAATTGGTGCTAAACACCCCAGGATACCTGCCTCTGGGCAGCTGGATGCACAATCTGAAGGAGAAACACAGACTCAGGAGTGACTGAGACTGGCATCTCCTCTTGTATCTGCTCTTTGCCTCAGCCCTAGTCACTCAAGCAGCCAGTGGTGCGCAACTCTAAGCAGTGTGTGCTGACAAGGAGGCCCTGTGTGCTCCAGTTCCATGACCTCCTGTGTGTTCATTGCCTAGGGGTCTTGAAATGCTGGTGATATTTCCAGTTCTTCTTCCTTTCTGAGTGCTGAGCCTCAGGAGTTGGGTACTGAGCCCTCAAGAAGGAGAGGCCTCTGAGTAAGACCTAGTCCTGTGGTTGGGCCCAATAGTTCATCCACTCAGTTTTCAGTGACTAGATTATTCCCAAAGTCTTAGATAAAAATGGACATTTCCAGAGAGGCTGCAGAAACAGGCAGGGGCCAGAGCAGTAGACAGGAATATTTCACATGTGACTACCAAATCTACTTCTTTTTTTCTGTTTTGTTTTGCAGCACCAGGGGTCGAACTCACAACCTTGTGCCTGCCAGACAGGTGCTTAAGCCACTGAGCCAAACTCCCAGCCCTACCAGATCTACTTCTGATGTGGGTTGGAACCAGTGGGAAGAAGACTGCCTTCCCTCCCACATAAGGACAGCATGCTCTCCTCTTTCAGGCCTCTGAGCAGGTGAGGGAGTATGTCTTGGGGTTCCTTCCTTGGCACGTGCTCCTGAAGGTCTGGGACTTTCTCAGGGTGTGTGTGTGGGGGGTCAACTTCAAAGGCCCATGCTGGGGAGGTTTGTATGGAATCAGAGAGGCTGCTAGCAAGGTGGACCGTACCTTGAAAGAGCAAAAGGAAACCGCACAGGATGGCGGTTTGGATGAGAGTCACAATCAGGCTCCACTTCCTCCCCTTGTGCTCAAGGATTACAAGGCAGCACAGCCGAACAGGTACCTTCATGATGCTAGAGACGGCCTTCCTGAAGTGCAGGCTCATTCCAAAGTCTCTTGTTTTCAGGGTCAGTGTAAAATAGGTGTAACTGACAGTAAACCTGGAATGAAGTCAGGACAACCACACACACACACACACACACACACACACACACACACACACCCAGGAGTAAAGACAGACAAAAGAGAGAGTGGTGGGAGGCAGAGAATCAGAGGAACCTGTGTGATGTGTTCCTAGGCCTTGCGCCTCTTTCAGCCTGCCTACCCCCATTTCCTCTCAAATTCATGGCCTGCCCACCAGCCCTGGATACTCACCATACACAGCTCATCATCAAGATCACCTTTCGGAGGTGCCGATTGTAATAAAAATCTAGGACAGATGCCTCGGTCACCATCTTTCCAGACAGTTGTAGCTAGAGCACAAGCAGGACTAGTCAGAGGCAAGGCTGAGAGTGCAGCTTGCTCCTTTCCCCTCTAGACCTATAAAGCCAGCCCACACCCAGCAGGGCCAGCTGGTCTGCCTGGCCCTGGCAGGGCTTAATTTTGCTATCATCATTCTCCTAGAGCATTGGGCCGGGCTACCCTGTGGCTGAGGTCCAACTGGGAGGATAAGGGAAGAGGCTTCCCAGTGGCCCACTGTCCTGGCCCTTTTCCTGGCCTGAGGCCTCTTACCTTATTCAGCAGGTTGTAAGGAATGATCCTCTTGTTCACACTGGCTGCATAGCACAGCACCTGTCTGGCTTCTTCCACTTTCATTTTCATCATCAGCCACCGTGGGGACTCTGGAAGAATACTTTGTGCCCGAATCCTCTCTTATTTCATTATTCTTGGTTCCCCCCAGAGAGCCATGTTGGTCCTGTCCCAGCTTCAGTTGTGCCCATCTTGCTTTAGCCTTGCAAGTCACCACCGATTTTGAGATGCCTTCTGTCCCTCCCTGGCAAGCAGTCCATTCCCTGTCCAAGCCACACCCAGTCCCCACAGCTGCTTGGGACATTGGCGACTTGCTGCCTCTGCCCTGAAGTCTCCTTTATCCTCACTCACTTGTAAGAGCACCCTTCTTTCCTACCCTTGGGTATCTCCTCACACGCCTGAACACACCCAAAGCACATACTCCATGCCCACATCTGCTGTGAGGGTCTCTTTATTAGGGTTGGATTTCTCCTGGAAAGTGTAGGTCAGGAGCCTGGGTCTTACCTAGGGCCCAGTACCCTGCCTGGGATCTTGGAGAGATGAGTGAAGCTCTCACTCTGTCTCATTTCTTCCCCCTAAGTATCATTGCCATTGACCTCAAAATAAATTTTCCCTCTTAGTTTTTCTGAATCTTCTTAGACTATCAGAATTCACACAGATCACCAGTTAAAGCATGCACCAAGGATTAGGAATTGTGTTCAGTGCCTTTGTATATAGCATCTTGTTTAACTTTTGCCTAACCTGGACCTAGTATGATAATCCTATATTATTCCTAGTCTCAGGGGATAAGGGCATGGCCAAGGTCACAGAGGGTGTGCTGATACATTGTGGTTCCCTGCTCAGGCACTCTACAAAACTGTGCCATGATTTCCTGCAGATTCCTTGCACCATTATTCCCTCCCCAGCATGGACTCTACAGTTGGTCTCTAAAAACATACACTTTGGACACTACAGATGACTTTGTTCTGTCTGTCTTATTCCTGCTCTTTTCCCCCAGGGTCCAGAAATCACTTATGTTTTTCCATGTGAAAGTTGCAGAACATTCTTAATTAAAGTCATTAAGCTGGGACTACTTCAAAAAGATAGATTGACCGTGTGTCCACTAAACCACAGAATAATAATAGTAATAAATGAATGCCCAAGGACAAAGAGAAGAGGATGTTTACGGGGTGGGTACTCAACAGTAGTGGTGTTCACAGTGTGGCCAGGTGGCCAACAGAATCATTATCAGTGGGGAACTTGTTAGAAACACAGATTCTTGGGTGTACCCCACCCCTGCAGACACAGAAACTCTGGGGAGAGGTCTAGCAACGAGTTTAGCAGGTTCCATCATGGTTCTGAAGTTCACAAAATCTGAGATCCATTCCTATGGTTATCAGCAAGTTAGTTACCTCCTTAGAGTTTCTCATTAGCTTTTTAGTGACTCTTCCTTAAATCAGAAGGTTTAATCAGACATCACTGGAAATAGAAAAATCTTCCCAAAATAAGCAAACAGAAAGAGTGATTCAGGAGGACACATATCATGCAAGGAATCAGAAGGAAAGAAAGAAGAAATTCTAACTTGTGTCCTGCAAAACAATTGAGAATGTTTTACAATTTTATATTAATAAAGATACAAATGCTGTTGAGAAAACAGAAAATAAGAAGCAGTAGTGAACCAGCTAAGTGGCTCTTTCTGTCCCCAAATTTTAGCTAAAAAAATGAAGTCCCAAAACTGGAAACAATGGACAAAAACCTTGAATAGAGAGGGAGATTTGACCATATAGAGGGTGGGACTTACAAAGAAAAACATAGCAGCACATCCCAGTGGGAACTATACACTTATGTAACCCAGTTCATGGA
Organism: Dasyprocta punctata; assembly: GCA_004363535.1. Taxonomy (NCBI): domain Eukaryota; kingdom Metazoa; phylum Chordata; class Mammalia; order Rodentia; family Dasyproctidae; genus Dasyprocta; species Dasyprocta punctata. Next base: position 39,140 of record RJWM01005029.1, on the reverse strand, counting down.
AGTGAGACTCTTGAATTAATCTCCTCACGGCCTCATGTTGTTCTCATCCACTGTAGACAGGAGAATAGAGTCCTGGCAAACTCCTTAGATAGATTCCAGGGCTGCCCTCTAGAAAGGGAGTCTGCCTGGCCTGCTGATTCAGAGGCTTGAGGGCTTGCCCTGGTACACTGGTAGGTAAGATAGCTTAGGAGAGGACTGATCTACTTCCCGCAGACCAAGGTCAGTCTGCCCTTCCTCAGCCTCACCTCTTTCACTTTTAACACTGACCATTCCCTGTTCTTGAACCTTTGCCTTTTAGTACCCTTCCTTTCTCCTGGTTTTCTGCTCACTTCTGTGGAATCTCTGAGGTTTCCTCTGTGGACGGGGAGGGGGGGAGCGCGGTAATGCTGGGTTTTCAGAGGCTTTGCCCAAACTCCTCTCATTCACATTTACCTTTTCTGGGGAAAAAAAACCCCATCCATTCCCACGTCCTTTATCTCTACCCATCAGACCTTGGCCTGTGCACACCTGGAAATTGCTTGCTTACCAGATGTAAAAGATGAACAGGAACATAGGTGCCCCACCCACCAGGAACAGTAGCCGCCAGTGGGGAAGGCTGTAACTGAGTCCTGTCAGGAACAGGGCACCCACAGAGACAAAGCAGTGCTCCAGGAAGATAGCGTGGGCCCGGTGCCAGCCCACTAGCCATTCAGTGGCTGTGCAGAGGTGAAGAGGACAAGACCATGGTCAGCTCAGAGTCCAGGCTGCCCCTGCACCCATCCTATAATTACCCCTGTGTTGGACAGCTCAGGCTGGGCAAAGTTTTTTCTTTTTTTTGGTACTGGGGATCAAACTTACGACCTTGTGCTTGCCAGGCAGGCGCTTGTGCCGTTGAGCTAAACCCCCCGGCCCTCCCTGTTCTTGTTTTGCACAAGGCCTGACACCCATTAAAACCACACAGAATGCCTTTGTGCCCCCTATAGTGTGCACCCTAGGCTTTACCCAATCTCCCTCTCACATAAATGGCCTTCCATCCTTTCTTGCCTGGCTGATCCTGCCTGACCATGTATGTAATAGAGAAGATGTCTAGGCATCATGCCACACATGTGGCCAGACACATGAGAAGGCAATGAATCACTGTCCCTGTCTTTAGGTGCATTCATGCTTTGGCCATAGAGGCCTAAGAGTCTGTGAAGGACCACTTCCTTCTGTCTGGGCCCTGGCGGGCTCCCAGTGAGAAAAGGCTTCCTGCTCAGAACTCTCAAGCACAACTGGGGTCTCAGGCATAAGATTCTAGTCATTGAACCTTCGGAGGTCAGTGAATGAGTATATGTGCACAGGGCTTTGACATCACATAAGCCTGGATTGAAACCTTGGGTCCTTATTCTCTGTGATGCTAGGTAAGGAGATTAACTTTTTGAGGTACAAATATCCTTCTCAACTAAAGGAATGATAGAATACTTTGTAGTGAATAGAGGGTTGTCCAGATGAAATGATCCAGTGCAATTGCACGGTTAGCAGCTCCCTTGGGCTGGGGTCAGTGAATATCAGCCCCATGGGGGTCCACAAGGGGCATGCAGGGAAAATATGAGGGGTGTAATGGAAAGAGTGGAGGGTGAGAAAGATAGGCATTCTGAGTGCTGGTGCTCTGGAATCCCCAAGCCATCCCTCCACTTCTACCTTCCCTGTGCAGGCACTGACTGAGTCCTATTGGCTTCTGGTAGGTTCCTGCTAGCTCATCTTATCTTGCTGAGGCTGAATCCTCTTCCTGTTCCCTGAGACACCCTAGCTCCCCACTTCCACCTTCTGCCCTGCATCTCTGCTCCCATCCAGCCCTCTCCCTTGAGGCCCAGTGTCACCTAAACACACACTGCTGATTGTGTAACCCATCAGTGCCTGGGAGACAAGGAAGCGGAAGAAAAAGTACTGGTGAAGGCTGCTCACAAAAGCTGTTCCAAAGTTGAAGATGGTCAGCTCCAACAGCGACATCAGGATAGCAGGGTAACGGCCCAGCCTAAGGTGTCAAGGTGAGGCTGCATCAAGTGCTGGACCTTCCAGGACCAGGCCTTCAGCTGTCCCTGGGACCCTGACATCTCCTCCCTTAGCCTCCCCCATACTGAGGCTCACTGACTGAATGCTGTCCAGCAGGAGGCAGGATGTCCCTAGGACTAGTGGGAATTATAGAGCACTCACATGTCATTTATGAGCCCGAAGATGAGAGACCCTGTCAGGAAGCCAGCCATGGATATGCTCTGCAGGCTTTCCTCATCTGGCTTCTTGCCACACACCAGATCAAACTGGGGGGTTAGACACAAGGATTTACCATAGGTCTCCAGCCAGGCTCAGCCTTTTTTTGAGACAGAGCCTGGCCCAGGTGGGACCTTGAGGCAGAGGGCATGTGGAGCACAGGTACCTCAACTCTGTTACTTCTGCACCTGTCCTGCGCCCAGGTCTTGAGAGAAGGACCAGAGGCACAGGCCAGGAAGGGGGAATGTAAGTGAGGGAACAGAGCACAGATATGAATCACTGAGGGCCCAAGTTCTGGGCTCCAACCTGGAGCTTTAGATGGGCAGGTCTGTGCCAGAGAGGGCCCAGGTTGCAGTTCAAATTGCAACATCCTCGAGAGACACCTGAGTGATGTCTCCTTCCAATCCCTATTTCTGTGAGTTTAGAGGGCAGAGCTACAACCTCAGGACCAATTTCCTAGACAGATGGCCAACCCTACCACCTTATCCCCCATTTTCTACCTCCAAAGGCATCTACCTTCTTGGCTAAGACAGGCAGGGCCAGCAGTGGGCAACAGGGTCCCTAACTTTCTGTCAAGATCCAGTTTTGCAGGGTGACCTCAGGTCAACTTCAACCTCCCTCTAGCATATTCCTGGGCCTGTACCAGTGGCTACAGATGACCCAGGATGAAGCACACCTCATTGATCAATGATCGAGTTTTGGAGTTAGGATAGATCCACCCATCTTGGCATGCAGCAGTGCGGTTGAGGCCAAATTGGATGATAGAATCCAAATCCCAAGGCACAGGCAAGTACATGAGGCATGTCAGGAAACTGCCATTGTGTGCTTGAGGCAGGGTTAGATTCAGTTGCTCAGCCTCTGAGAGGTTGGGGCCCACTGCCAGAATCCAGCTGGTGTTACAGTAGTGCTCCTGGTCTGTGAACACAAAGTACTCAGCATCCATGAAGCCCAACGGGATGCCAGGGATGAAGATGAGAGCTATAAGCCTCCGCTGGAATTTGCCAAATTCCCCCACTGCACGCAGGATATTGGCAAACTTAACATCCTTGTGCTTTACACCCTTCAGCGGCATTTGTAGGGTCCACGGATGAAAAGGCACTGGCGCTGTCTGTTGCTTCAAACTCTTAGAACCATAGGATCTGAACTATGCCTTGGAGTTCTTTTTGCCTTCTGTCTGCTGAAAGAAAGGACGCAACTCAGCTTCCTGACACCACTTCTAAGACATCACATATCAGCATAGGTGCCACTGGCAGAAAGTGACCTCTGGCTTGGAACAATGTGGATTTCATAGTTCCCTACTTTCCCTCTAGAGTTCCTGTGCCTTCATGATGGGCTTCTTACTTTTGGCTTAATCATCCTTGATTTTTAGTGCAATAAAGACTGTCAGTGTTTTAGAAAATGCTCTCCTGTTGTCCTGAATGATAAAGCTCTGAGAAACTGTCTCTGAGCTTCCCCCACAACTGAAATTGTTTGTACACACACGGAACCATCAGTGAAATTGCAAAAGGTAGGAGGCGTCTCCAGGGACATTTCTTTTTAAATCAATCAAACAAACAAACAAACATCTGCATCAGGAGGGGCCAAGAGCTGGACCAAGCAGCTGGAAGCCTTGGTTATAGAGCGAGGCACACAAGGCTGGAATGTAGGGCTTCAAAACCACAGATGACAGACAGTGGCACAGAGCCAAAGTGGAGAAGTAGCAAAAGGGGAGGAGGGAGACAAGCAATACTGATAAATATAGTACTGTGGGACGGCAGGAAAGGGCAGAAACTAAATTTAACACTGATTTGAGACCGAACCCTTAGTATACTTAAAAAAAAAAAAATCCTGGCATTCCTTGGCCACCAGCAGAAGTAGCAGCAAGTTCTCCCTGAGGGAAAATTTCTCCCAGTTGAGCCTGTCAGGCAGTCACAGAACAAGATCAGGCATAGCGATTGTGGTCTGAGAGGCAACAGAACGCAGAGACAACAGACTGGCTGCAGACATTGGAAATGTCAGATGTAGAATAGAAGACAGGTAGTCTATTAAAAGTTGTCATTACAAAAATGAAGGTCTAACAGGAATCAGGGAAAAGCTGAAACTTCTGGAAGACAGTGAACTCATACACACAAAAATGGGTAACGAGCTGTGGTTGAAATACAAACCCTAAGAGGAAGGTTAAATAGATTCATGAAGAACGTAGTTAGTAAACAGTAATATACAGCTGAAAGATGAAAGAGAGAAAAAGAAGGTTTAACATGGGTCTGATTGGAAGCCCACAAAGAGAAATGGAAAAGCAGTATTTGAAAAGATAGGAAGGATGCATTTTCTAAAACTTGAAAACCATGAATTAGCAAGATTCAGAAAAAAGAAAAGAGGTTTATTTCAAGCAGGATGAATAAAAAGGAAAACCAGGGCTAGAAGCCAGAGTGGCCTGTGACAAAGCAGTACTGGAGAAGACACAGATCACTCCAAAGGTAGCATCAGGAGTCTCAGCAAATGAAATGTGAAGAATATTTTCCAATGGTTGGTAGTAGATCGCAGTCTAGCCAGTCTAAGGTAGTATACTCAGCAAAATTTCACCAGCAGAAGTACAAAAAACGGACCGTTATAATCAGAAACTGATAGAGCGCACAAGCTAGAGACCTGATCTAATGGAATTTATAAAAGATAAGGAAAATGGTCCCAGGAAGACACCCTGAGATACAATAATGATCAGCCAAAATGGTAAATACGTAAACATATTCAAATATTAGGTGATTGTATTAAGTAATAAGCATAGTTTCAAAATGTAGAGTTGAAGACAATGAGAAAACCGTGGGCCATTTAAATTAGGAGGGGGAAGAGCAGAACCCGACTGTCCTACACTCCTCCAGTTCTGTTGAAGTTATATCCGCACAAGATTTCAGGGGTAGCCACTGCCTGCCGGCCCACAAATCCCCGCTGCCGGCTTTGCTCTGCTCCTCTCCGCGGCCGCCTCCAGTCCTGTCCGGTTTTCCCCTCGGCAGCGGTAGCGACCGGCGAGGGGCAGGTGGCGCGCAGGCCACGGGACCCCCACACTGACAAGCCCGGCGGGGTCCCCGGGCCGAGGCTCGGGCGAGGCCTCGTGGGCGGATCGAAGGGATGCAAAGTGCGGAGGGCTCCCGGGTGACTCCACGCGGGGACCCTTCGCCTGGCTCCCTCTTACGCCCCGGGGCCGCCACCCACCAGAGGCTGGAGGCCAGCGGGCGCTCTCGGCGGGCGGGTCCGGAGCAGTCCCGGCTTGGAGACCCAGGACTGCTTCGATCTCCGCGGTGTCACCCAGGTCCCAGGTACCGCCCAACCCGACGAGGGTGGGGGTGACGCCGTCGGCGGCCTCAGGGTCGCGGGTCGCAGGCTCCGAGACCGCTGCTGTCCCTGCAGCTGCCTGCGCCTCTGGCGCGGGTTCCCTTAACGCTAGGCTTCCCCTGCTCGCGAGCTAACCTGTGCTTGGCATAGGTCCCGCCGCCTCTGATTTATCCCAACAGAAGGGTCCAGAGGCACCTGCGTTTTTCACTGTCTATGCCTCCTGCCTGGCCCCAGAGTCTGGGACCCTGCTGTGCAGGCGAACAGGAGGCCTGAGGAAGGCAGGCAGACACCGCAAGAGGAATCGCGGGCGTGGATGCAGGAGAGGGAGGAGGCATTGGCTGAACAACAGCTTCCCCCAAAGACGTCTGCATCCTAGTCCCCAGAGCCTATGACTGTGTCCCCTTCCATGGCAATGGGAATTAAAGCTGCTTGAGAAAACTAAGTTTACTCATCAGATTTTTTTTTTTTTTAAAAATCAGGAGACCCCAGGGTCATGTAAGAGGACACAATGTAATCTCTGGTCCTTAAATATGGAAGAGCAGGCGGGAGGGTCAGAGCCAGAGAAAGGTGTCTTAAGAAAGAAAGATGTGCTCAGCCGTTTTTGGTTTTGGAAGGACTTCATGATCCAAGGATCACTGCAGCCTCTAAAAACTACAAAAGGTAAGGAAATGGGGTCTCCCCCAGAGCCTCCAGAAAGGAATGCCTAGTGAGAGACCAGAACCATAAGGTAATACAGGTAATAAGTCACTCAGTGTGTTTGTGTGGGAAACCTACATGGTGTGTGCATGTATAGGGCTAGAGGGACAGAGGTGTGCAGAGGGGACTCCCAGGGAGGGTGGAAATCTGCTCTCCTCAAAGAGGTTTGATTTCTAGGCCAGAGCTAGCCTGTCAGCCTCCCCTGCAGGGTGCCCTTCAGTGCACCCCTGAATACCAGATAGTCTGTGAGGCCCCGGAGCACTCCTTCCATCTAATGACCCCAGAGGTTCTCTGCTAGGTGCATAGACCACAGAGAATGGTGTTTCAATAGACAGAAAAGGAAACTGAGGCCTGGAAGAGCTATGGACAGGAGCAGCACTCTACCCGAGGGCCGGAAATGGCCACACCTGAAGACTCCTATTTTCTGTGGGGCAGTTTGCTCTTTCTACAGACTTCCCAGTGCCAGACAGGCTCAGTGAGGTTCCTGTCTGCACTTTTACTGGGAACAGTGACCCACAATTGCTGGGTATCATCATAATGGTTGTCTTCCCTACCTGGAGACAGGACCACAAGCAAAAACCAGGGCCCACCTGGCCACTGTCCAGGCCCAGCCAGATACTTGGAAACAGGAAGAACCCCTGAGTTCTATTGTAGGCTGGGGAGTTGGTGTCACAATGGGATGGGGAGGGAGGGCTGGGATTGGTCAGAGTGGCATTCTACTCCATGAGCACTACTGACCTCAGTCCTGGGGAAAGAATAGGGCAAGGTGGGTTGTGCAGATTGCACATGAGCCAGGCCAGTGGCTTTGTGCCAACTGTTTCCTATCCTTAGAACACCCACCCTTCTCAAGAGAATCCTGACCTTGCTGAGGGAAATTCTCCTGTCCTTCCACATACCCACTTCGTTGCCTGCTATGCTCCAAGCCTTCCTCATTTTACAGTTGAAATGGTTTGCCCCTGCCCCATACAGTTCTGCTCTGGCTCTGGGACATTCCCCTGCCAAACAGCTTTGGTCAGAGCTGTCTGTCTCTAATCCATTTCCTCATGAAGCTCCTCTGCTAGTTTTGGGAACAAGGCTCCAGTCTTCTTGTTTGGGGTGTGGGGTGGAGATCAGCACAGGGTCACTACCAGGCAGACACTTGCTGGTGAAGAGGAAGCTCGGTAGTTCTGAGCAGCCTGAGTCCAGCATTGCTGAGATCCCTGATTCCGCTGTTCAGCAGCAGCACTTGCTTCCTGAGCCTACAGTAAGAGAGCTCCCTCCTCCTCACCGCCACTCAGGACGTGGCCTAGGGATGCTGGAACAGCAGTCCAGAAGGCTGGGACCTAGACCTACCTGAGTCTCTGATCAGGAGACCCACATGTACATAGGATTCTGGAAAAAAGGATTCAAGGCACCAGGATACACTGAGAAAAAAAAAATTGGAAGTATTTGCTATATTTGAAAAAAACCTCTAATGAATGAATCAACAGAAAATCTACCCACTACTACTCCCCAGCTTACTGTGACTTCAGTCACTTATTAGACCTCACTTCTCTTGATGTCTGGGTAGCAGATCTTCCCCCGCTTACCAGGCCTCCCAGGGGTCTCCACATCACCTGAGCAAATGATCCCCAGGTTCTTCAGGCTCTCTTGAGTTTCACAGACTTAGCAGCACTGCTGGGGATAGCGATTGAGCAGGTGGCACAGTGAGGATCCAGCACTCATCAGTGAGGCTGATGACAAGGGCAGGGAGCACCCCTTTGCTCTGGTTACAGGACATACATGTCTCTGGTCTGATCTCTGGGTAGAGGAGAGCCCAGTGGTGGCTGAGACTGGATTTCCTATAGCTCAGAGAGGTGAAGGTGCAGAGTTTAAGCAAACATAGGGTTTCTTATACACATGAATTTACAGGGCTCATGTGCCTACTGGTTACAAATGTTAATTTTCTTTCCAGTACACAGTGAACCCTACAGTCAGCTGTCACAGGCTGCCTCTTTCAGACTGGGTTCTGATGGCCCTAGGAGGTGAGAGTGAAGGGGGGAGTTGCACCCAACTCCACAGCACAGCTGAACAAGGGAGCAAGTGTCTGGCAAGTATCTCCTCACCAGAAGTAGAAGAAAAGAAGCAAGATGGGTGCAGTGCTAAAGATCTGAAGGAGCCTCCATTTTCGGACACCATAGGCAAGTCCTGCTAGACTACCTACCTGAGGGCAAAGGTGGCCAAGTTCAGGGCTATAGCAGGAGTTCTCCATGACGGCCCCGTTCACTCTGAAACTGTAGGAACACAATGGTGAGACTGGGCTACACTTGCCCACTAATTCCCTGCTGCTCCCCAGATACCACCATGGCAGGGCTGAGGCCTTAGTCTTGGCACACGAAGCTGTGATTACTTCATGTGCAGGGTGACTAACAAATTCCACACAGGCAGTTAGGGGACATGGCCAGCCTGGGCCCCAGGACCATGTCCTGTGGCCAAAGGCCCAGATACTCATGTAGGGTGGTAATATTTAAGGTATATTCACCAATAGCTGTAGCTACAGCAAAGTGCAGGGCCATGTAGAATTCAAAACTGGGCACAAAGGCCATGGCTAAGCCTGCGATGGCAAATAGGAGTAGCTACACCAAGAAGGAGGCTCTTCGGCCAGTTCTGAGGTAACAAAAGGACAGATCTGGTTGGGAACAGGACCTTGGGGGAAGAAATAAGGGAGAACCAGGTAGGCTTGCCCTGGGTTCTCTGTCCAGGTAGCAGATGTGGCCATTCTCTGGGAGCCCAGTTTGAGAAAAGGGAAAGAGGGCTCTGTCCTGGAGGCCAATGTGAGGGGGAAATGCGGGCCTACACCAGGAGCTTAGAGTGCCGGATTGGGTAAACTGGCAAGGTCCATACTGGTCACTGACAGGCCCAAAGATGAGAGCCCCAATGAGGAATCGAACCATGAAGATGGACTGCGCGGTTTCTTCAGGTGCTTCCGATCACAAACTAGGTTGAACCGAGGCAGACACAGGCAGACGTGAGTTTAGGGGCAGCCTGGAGGACAGCTCTTCACCACCTATCCCACTACTAATGTTTTAATGCAGATGTCCATGGTTCCCAAACTGTGTGCCAAGGCATGCTAGCACACCATAGTGAGCTCACGGAACATAGCAGCATATTTAAACATTTAAAGGGAAATTTGTACAATATTTGACATCTCTCTGACATCTCACAAATTGCTAGCCCAGGGTAGTTTACAGCTGAACATGAGATTATACTGCTTTCCTTCCAGTAACATAATGTCTGTGTGAAGTCTTGTTTTGGGGAGTTGCTATGAGAAAGAGCAAACATTATGTGCAATCAGTGAGGGACCAAAAATATGGGTGGCATCGTTCCAGGGCTGAGCAGACATCGTACTAGTAACTCGTTGCACTTAAGGATGAAGTAACTTCTATTTATGTTTATTATTCTTTAAAACAACTAGTAAGTTGTTAGGACATATATACTTCTTGTTTGGGCTTAATTACTTAAATAATAAATAAGGCATTTCTTTTGGCCATGTAATGCCATGTAATGGGACTGACACACTCAGTCTGAAAATTTGGCACCTCTCACAGTCCTCTGCTGTCTGCTTCCTGACACACTGGGCCTCTCCCTGCAGCCCCTGCACCCTCGGGCCTCTCCAAGTTTCCTATCTGGCTGCAAAATCTCCCTGATGCCCACCACTCACAGGCAATCAGAACATTAAGGAGCATTCACACACACCTTCTGCTTAGAATGGAGGGACATACACACATGTGGGAGAAAGACAGACCGACAGAGACACAGAAAGACAGAGAGTGTGCATCTGGCCAAGTGGTGCCAACCCCTCTGGAGATCTGTAGTCAGCCTGACCGACAGACTGGGAACCCTGTGAAGATAACATGCGTGTCCCATAGCTCTGCACACTTCTGCGCCATGCCCATGGTGCCCCGCTGAGCTGTGGGCCCCTCAGGGAAGTTCTGTGTCCCTTGCACATATCTCTGCCCCATCTCTGAATGGTGCGGGGAGGTCACCAGGTGAACTCTCATTTAACTTCACACCACACTGATGCCTGTGGACCCGCACTGTGCAGGACTCTGTGCTCTTATGATTCCCCGAGCATCCTTGACCTATCGCTGTTTCCCAGAGGGAGGAGAAGCTAAGTGGTTGTGAAAGAGAAGTGAATGCCTGCAATGACACACAACTTATTGTCTATCACTTTCTCGCTTGCTGACAACTAGGATGATCTCAGAGATGACCCTTCTACTACTGAAAAATCTGCCAAGAACAAACAGAAGCCTGTTACTCCAGAAGCCAATGAAAACCTGTCCCTTGACTAGAAGACTGTCCAGTCTGTCAAATGTAGTGTTTTGAAATCACACAGAGAGGCCAAAAGAAGGCATTTGACAAAGCAATACTGGCTGCCCTGGAATCTGCAGAATCTCCAGAAGTAGGTGTGTACTGGCATTTAACGATATACTCCTTAGTTGAGTGACACATGCCTATAATCCCAACAGTCTGGGAGGCTGAGGTAGAAAGACAGCAGTTTTGAACTCATTGTAGTTACTTAGCAAGACCCTGTCTCAAAATAAAAATAAAAATGACTGGGGTATGCTCAGTGGAAAACACTGGATTTATTTTTCAGTACTAAAACAAAAACAAAAGCACACCTTTCAGACAGTGTCTTTTCTCTTCATCCTTGAGCAGATCCAGTAGTTGATGGAGGTCATGAAAGTGGGTAGAACCTGTCTTGCCCTTCCTATTTTTAAAAATGCACTATATATGTGACTGTAGTTTTCAAGGGTATTTGTTTACCATTTTCTGATTTGGGGGAAAATTAATTTCTAACTTTTTTTTTGTACCAGGGATTGGACTTACAACCTTGCACCTAACAGGTAATTTCTACCTTCTTTCAGTGATAAATGAAGTTACATATTGTGCTTTTTGAAAGACACCAAATAGATTGAGTTCAACATTTAAAGTCATTGTTCCCAGTTTGTTATTGGTCATATATGCTTAGTGTAGGTTTGTGCTTAACAGTGTATGAGATAGTGTCACTAGAAGACCCTTCATAACTTTTAATAGGAATTTTATCAGTTTATTTTGGTTGCACTTTCCAATTTTTAAAAATATTTAGGTAATCTTTTCATCTTCTCCAAATTCTAATTTCTACAGGTTTACTAGCACTGAATAGGTGCTCTCTCGTGTCAACTTTTTTTGTGAATATATTATGATGGTTAATCTTGATAGTCAATGTTATTGGTTTGAGAGATGGCCAGGAGATTAGTAAAGCACCCCTCTGGGTGTATCTCAGTGGGTCATGTGGGGTATGACCTTTGTGACTGTATTTGGTTCCTCATCCCTTCTTCTCTAGCTCTTTCTTGCTTTCTGATTTCTGGTTGCCATGATATGAACAGTTTTCTTCTGCCATGATGTTTGTGCTTTGGAGACAGTTAACCATGGACTGAAACTTCTGAAATTGTGAGCCAAACTAAACTTTTTCCCTTTTAAGTTGCACATGTTAGGTATTTTGTCCCAGCAACTGAAAGATGACTAATACAGAACATTGGTGCTGCAGAAATAGGGTAGTTGCTGTGACTATATCTGACCATGTGATTCAGAAGATTTTGACACTGGTTTGTGGGAGAAAAAGTTTGGAGATGCAGGCTAGAGAAGTCCTACAATGCTATAAACAGAACTTTATGAGCAATTTTGGTGGAATGTTGACAGGAATTTGGATAGTAAAGACTGCTTGTGAAGTTTCTGATGGGAAAGTGGACCATATAGAGAATTGAACTAGAGGCCATGCATGTTGTATTTTGGCAAAGAACTTGTCTATATCTTGTCCATGCCCTAAAACTTTGTGTGGGGTTGAGTTTAAAGCACTGGATTAATTGATCTGGCAGAGGAAATTTCAAGGCAGCCCAACATTCAGGTTGTGGCATGGGTACTACTGACTGATTTTAATGATTTACAGTAAAAATGGGAAACAGTTAAAAATGATCAAGATGTGATACATATATGTACAAATTCTCCAAGATGAATGTAATTATAGTGTATCATATACATATACTAATAACAAAAAGTAAAAAATTGAAAATATTAAAAAAGATATGAAAAACTTGTTCTCTGGTCAGAAAAGAAATGACTGTGCAGGGAATGGTGGCACATGCCTGTATTACAGCACTTGGGAAGCTGAGGCAGGTGGATCATTGTGAGTTTGAAGGTAGCCTAGACTACAAAGTTAGTTCAAGGCTAGTCTGAACTGCATAGTGAAACTGTCTCAAAAAAATTGTAAAGCTGGGGCCAAAAAAGCTGTGGATGTTGAAGAGTCTAGTGTCATTAAAAAGAAACCAAGTACTTTTCAAAAGAACAATAGGAGAGTTACCTTGAGGGCATCTCAGGAATTAGCCAGACTCCAACCATAACAGGTTCCAGGTTGAATAAATGTAAAGTTGTTAAGGACTTTGCTTTGGGAAGCTAGACCCCAAGTGTTCTGCTCACTCAGGGATGCCAGGGAGTTTTTTCCTATATTCAGCGAAGAAGCTACCCAGAAGCCACTGGAGGCATTGTCCTAGGGGGCCTGGTTACTGCTTGTGTTGGCAGCAGACACTGGCATCTTCCATGTGATGCTGTTTTTGCAGGTAGGAAGAATACAAGAGTTGTAATATCATGAAGGAGTCTAAAAAGATTTTGAAGGAACACTTAGGAGGCCAATTAATGTATGACAGTATTATAATCTCTTCTGGAAGTCCCTGAAAGTGTGATCAATGAAGCTCTGAGAGTGAGGCTAAAGCCACAATGGAGACTCCAGGAAGAAGAGATGACATCAATAATAGGTTGTCTGCTGAGGACAGTTGCAGACAATGAGCAGAGCCTTATGAGTAGCCTAAAATTGGTAAAATAATAGAGGTGGGGTTGCCCAAGTCCTTTGGAACTCATATCTTACCAACACTGGTTGTGGGTTACAGACATGGAACTATAGAATTTAACATTTGCTCTGCTGAGATTTGGTTTGCTTTCTCCCTATTCTTTTCTATCCTTCTGTTCTTTTCTCTCTTTTTTTTAGGCAACTGGCCAGTCATACAGAATATAATTTTACTTTTCTTTTTTTAACTTTTATTTAAAAGAGGATAGAACAGAATAAAAGCAATCAAAACAAAGCAGTGTAAGAGATACAGGACTTCAAAGCGTTATGAAATCAACAGTAGTTACCATAATGCCTTTTGATATCTTCAAAATAGCTGCAGATAACTTTGGACATAGTAAAGATCAAACAGAACAGAATAGAATAGAAACAGTAAAAACAGAAGAATGAATGCAATAAAGGACTTCAAAACAAGCCAATAGTAAATCCAAAATTGCTACCATAATATATCTTGCTATTCTTGAAATAGCTTCTTCTGCCATCAGATTTAACATAATGAAACAAAACAAAAGAGAACAAAACCCAACCCAACAAAGCAATGGGAATGATATAGGACTTCAAAAGAAGACCGTAGGGAATCAACAATGGCTACAGCCCTCAGAAGGAGATCCCCCCCTAGATGACACACTGCTTAGCGATATCCTCTGAACCTATGATCAGACCACTGGCCCTAGACCTGCAATGTTAGCGAAACACCAAAGCACCCCAGGCATCATTGCATTTCACCTTGATAGCTACCATCACAGCCTGTGTTTCTCCGGATAAACCAGTCACTTCGGGGGGTGGGGGATGGATTTGTACTTCTTGTTTGCCAGCCAGCATGCTCGAAGGGGCTGGGGTCTGGCTGTTCCTAGTCCAGCTGTGGCCTGCTCATGCCGTTGTTTCCCAGACTGGGCTTGTTTGTTGCTGTGGCCATTGTTCTCTCTCTGTTCTTTTCTCTTGGAATGGAAATATTTAACCTGTGATGTTGTATTTTGTTCTTTTCTCTTGGAATGGAAATATTTACTCTGTGATTTTGTATTTTGCACAGCAGCTTATAGCTAAAAGTTGCCTTGAGTTTTGCGCGAAACTTTGGACCTGGACTTTTGAGACTTTGTGCTTTCAGTTGTATGCAGGACACTTAAGTCATGTTAGGTGAAATTATGGTTTTTTATTGTTTCTATTTGGAGATTACATATGGTTTAGGGAGGCGTGTTTGAGTGTTAAATTGGCAAGGGGTGGACTTGTGACGTTTACTTTTAATGTCAAATTGGTTTGAAAGACGTGGGTCATGACGGTATAACTTTGGGGACTATGTCTGGTCACTGGCTTTTTCTTCCCTGAGTCTTTCTTGCTCTCTGTTTCTTGCCTCCATAATGCAAACAGCTTTCCTCTGCCACATGCTTCTGCCATGATGTTTGTACCTCTGAGCCAGCAGACCATGGCTTGAAACCCCTGACCTAAATAGTCCTCTCTCACTTCGTGTAAATCAGGTATTTTGTTCCAGTAATAGAAACCTGGCCAGTGCATGCATTCTTTTCAGGTGTACTAAACAAACAAACAATCAAACACACACCAGAAGAAGTCTGAAGTCCCTGAAAACTTCCTATCCAGTTTCTTTACTCTGACCTTCCCTATTGCAGGCATATCAAGTTGCCTAGTACTCTTTCAAATGCCATATGCTTCCTACTGCCAGACTTTTCTTTTGCCTGAAAAGGACTTCTCTCTTTTCTGTCAACATTGTTTTTAGTGTCTTGGTGCCCAGGTCAAGTACAACCTCATTCAGAAAGTCATCAACTCCTTCCTTTCATAGAAGGTAGCATATGTTAGGGTTCATAGCCCACCCATCCTTTTTTTTCTTCACAAGGGGCCAAGATCTTACCTACCACTGGGCTTCTTGGAGAAGGGGTACAAGGTGCCTCCTTCCCCTGACTGTCCCCTCAGTGTATTAACTGGGCTTTGGCTAAATGACTTCACATAAACAATCCAGCACAGGCTATGAACAAAGACTAGGCCTAGAGTAATCTGCAACATTTTCTTGGATTTAAGGGTGATAATATTTGAATAGGTAAGCAGAGATTTTATGGGCACCTATAGTCATGTCAACAATATTTGAAAGCTAATGAAGGCCAGAAACTATTATGAGGGTAATGTAGGGGGGATAATCGAGAGGACAAAAAAGTTCCAACTAGGTCAGAGTGGGTTAGATCTGGAGACTGGGAGACTGCCTAGGCTGTCTAGCTCTCCTGTGGGCTGGGATGAGGTGGAAAATCAGGAGGACACCAGCAAGGTGTTTTCTTAGGCTTCTGGTATTCTGGAAGTTTATGATCACAAATTAAAGAGTGAATATTTTACTTTGGTTAAAACATTATCTTTGAATTAATTTTGAAACATGTGGTGGGGGGAAGTGAATGTTTAATCTCTGGGCTTCAGATTTGAAACCATAAAAATGGTGAAAGTTGCATAGATTCTCTTAACAGACCATGCCCCTCAGTTTTCTGAACCACCTATGCTGTTTCCTACAGCTACAGGTAACTGGACACAGGAGTCCTGCATGGGGGCCTCAGCTTCATGATCAGCCCACTTTGACACCCTGGCCAAGTCACCTGCCTTCTCCAGCCTCAATCTGTCACCTGGGAAGCAGAAAAGCATGGACCCTGATGCTTTCAGAAGCCTCTTCTGCTCTGGGATGGCTAGAAAAGGAATCTTTCTGTTTATCTACCCAAGTCTCTCCTACAGAATGAAGCTGGTAAGCACCAACAAATACTTAGTTTCCCACAGGACCAGTCCTAGAGTAATGAGTGTTATCCAGTACCCCGAACATAGGTAGACAAGTGGAGACCTGCAGGGGAACTGGAAAGCAGGAAGTCAAGCAAGCAGGGAATCAGACAAGGGGATAGGGAAAGAGACAGCATAAAAGGAAATCTCAGGAAGATAAGTAACCAGGCAGACATACAGGGTGTGGCAAAGACTTAAATAAATGACATAAATGGTACAATTTTAGGGCTCCAGGGTCATCAAAACCCTCTGCGGAGTTCTGGGACTCTGGTGGCTAAGATAGGGGATGTCTCTGGGCAGCCTGTATTTATTTAGGGGGCTAGAGTGGAAAACGCAGGAAACTGAACAGACCTTGGGAGTGGTTCAAGGACTTTTCTAAGTAAAAAATTATGTTAATTTAGGAGAAGTATCTTAGGAAAAGATCTGCATGTTGTATTTCATTACAGGAGTGAAATGCCTGAAGCTACAGTCTTTATTTAGTTAATTGGAGTTGGAGCCAGGTGTCCTCAGCTGTGATCATATCGGCCATGCAGCAGCCCTGCATGTGTGTTCAATTTCCATTTCCAGTGGCTCCCAACAAGTCATTGTTCTGTAGCTTACAACAGCCACTCCCACTAGCCTCCAACTGTAGCATTCTAAACAAGTCACACCTAGTTCTAATGCCTCCCATTACCAGATAACCCAAATTCTGGAAGTAGTTGCAATGCTTCAAGGAACACAGAAGTTTCTTTAGGGACTATGTTACACTAGACATCAGGGCACATGTCAGGAGAACAGCAAGAAACCACTCTGCATATTGTCTCTGCCAGCTGCTCTGTCCAACCTCTTGACCCCAAAGATCTTGTTTTCTGCTGTGAGTTTCTGGTATGTGGTAGTGGTATGCAACACCAGCCAACCCTAGGAGGGAGTATTCAGGGCAGGAGATTCAGCAAAGGCACAGTGTCCTTTCTTTTGAGCACCAAAGACAAGCCAAGAATCAGAGAACTATGAAAGAGCCATGAGTTACATTTTTTTATTTCTATTTTTGCAGTTCTGGGTACCGAATCCAGGGTCCTACACATACTAGGCAAGTACTCTGCCACTGAGTTACATCACCTTCATGAGTTAGATTTTAAGTTTTACTCTAATTAAGAAAGAAAATATCAGTATTCCCAAGATAATAACAAACATAGGCTTTTCTCTAGGGTAGCCCAGACACCCCAAACATTTCAGGGATAAAGAGGAACATAGGAGAAAATTTCCACTATAGCCCATGCATGTACAAACACATAAGCCATAGTACGGATACACACACACACACACACACACACACACACACACACATTGCTTGTGCACACAAGAAAGCCTGTTTTTGTGTTCTGAATTTTAAAATGTTCAGATTTTAGGAGAGGAGCAAAGGAACATGAATGGAGGGAATAAAAGTGTATTATTCATATTTTCATTGCTGCGACAATATATCTGATGTACACAATTTTCAGGAGGAAGTATTTGTTCTGGCTTATGGATTCAGTCCATGCTTGGCTGGCTCCAAGGCAGAAACATTGTGGCAGAGGGACATAGGAGAAGGCTGCTTGTTTCATGGCTGCAGGCAGTACAGAGGGCAGGAACAGAGGCAGAATGAGAGATACACCTTCCAAAGGCGTGCTTCGTGTCACCCGTTTCCTCTAACAGGGCCCCACCTCCTGATAGCTCATTCAGCTACTACTTCAACAACAGAATGCTCCATTGACGAGGTGCACATACTCATGGTAGCATCCTTGTCTGAAATGTTCACCTCTGACCACATGAAACTTGGGGGAATGTTTTAGGTCTGAACTATAACTGTAATAGTCACCTCTCCATCAACGGGACGAAGTACCTGATATATACAACTCAAAGGAGGAAGGATTTATGCTGATGGTTTCAGAGCTCAACGCTAATGGGCTGAGAAGCAGAAAAGAAATGGTAGCGGAGCAAGGCAGAGGAAAGCTGCTTCCTTCATGGCAGCCAGGAAACACACACACACACAGAAGAGCCAGACACAATAATGTACTCTTCTAGACAATACTCCCAGTGACCTACCTTCTCCAATCAGGCCCTAGCTCCTAAAAGCACATTCAGCTATGAACTCAATGGATGGATCTGATTGATTTAGTTGTCCTGTAATCTGATCGAATTCTTTAAGCCCTACCTGTGGAGACTATTGGAGGACCTTTTAAATCAAATGGTAACATTCGTCAAAAGGCTTATGCCCATCTCATTATGCAAAATGCACTTGGTTCACATCCAAGAGATGTCAAAGTCCTAACAATTCCAGCCCTACTCAAAGGTCCATGTCCAAAGTCTCCCCTGCACTCAAGGCAAGCTTTTAGTTAGGAGACCCTGTAAAGATGAAAAAAAAAAAAAGTTAGATACTTTCAAAATTCAGTGGCTCAGTGTAAATATTCCCATTCTAAAAGAGAGGAATAGGGAAACAGAAAGGAGTCAAATCAAAGCCAGAACAAAACCCAGCAGGTAAATATTAAGTCCTATAGCTACAAGCACAGTCCTTAGGGCACATGGTGGTGAGACATGAGTTCCAAAGGGCAGCTCCACCCCCGTGGCTTTGCCAGTTGTAGCCCACGTGGCCTCTCTTTTTGGCTTGTTTTTCTTGCTTCTATCAGCTTTCCTTGGCAGGTAATCCATGTTCCTGAAATCTCCAGCAATCCTGGGTCTCTAATACAGCTTTGGCTTCACTCTTATAGCTTTAGGCATTATCCTGTTGAGGGAGGACATTAAGATGGGGCAATCCAGTTAAACACTGCTGAAGAGTCTGTCAGTCACATAGACCCAGGGCCATGTAGAGCACACAGCATCTAGAATGACTGCAGATCCCAAGCCCTATATGTGGGACCAGTCAGAAAGTGCCATTTTCAATTTTTCATTTATATTTGATGTGACAGGACAGTTTAAATCTGACATTGGGTCAAGTGAGTTTCTGATAGGACAAACATCCCAAATGCCTTGTTCGCATGGGGCAGAAGCAATCTAGGAATTCCTTATATGAAGAGACCTGCCACTATCCTGGTGGCCACTCTGAGTCTATCCACTAGCCTGCTTTCACTCTGGAGGGCTTCTTTTTCACCTTCGATAAATGTAAATGTTAGCTGCTTTTTCTGTGTGTCTTGTTCAATTCTTTGTTCAGCACACCAAAAACATGCAAAGAGTTCCTTTGGGACTCAAAAAGCTGGTAAGTGCAGCCAGGAGGTAAGGCTCTTTGGGGAAAGTTGTTCTCCTCTCTCCACCCCATCTCCCAGTCTCTGTCTCCTAAAACTGAAGGCCATAAGCTCTGTCCACCTGATGCCATGGGTCCCCCATTCAGGGTGGCTGGGAACATGTCCTAAGTCATGAAGATTCAAGTGGTCATTCAGTCAATAAATGATGTTACTCTTGGGATCTGGTGAAGTCCATGTATTCAAACTGAGAAAAAGCCTACTGATTACTTCTTTTCTTCCTCCTCTCTCCCCTAAGAGAGCTCTGATCCCCTTCATGTCCCTTCTTTCCCACTTAGGCTTTCATCTGACAGAAAACTCAAATCCTGTAACTTTTTTCCCTGATATTAGTTATCAGGGAGAGTCAGGGAGAGGGTGGAAGGGATTAAGAGAGTTGGAATACTCAGAAGGTTTTCTCATGAGTCCATGGGTAATTCCCAGTGTGTCCCACCCTGTGGGAACGGGGAGGGAAAAAGTGTGTTGCCTCTGTACTTTTCTAACTAGTAGGAGAGGCTCACAGGCCCATGGGAAGGGTATCACTACTGCCCTTGTCACTTGTCTGCCATGACTTTCCTGGGGTTTAGGCTTACCTGTTGAGTCCTTCCTATAGGTATTTTTCCCCCTCTGGTGCCTCTTGGGCTTGTTCAGCTAATGCTAGCTTGCTTCCCTCCTCTATCTTATTTGATTTTGATATTCTAATGATAATTTTGGCTTCAAGTTTATTTCCCTTTTTCTTTCTTCTATTTCCTGCTTTTGGTCCCTCAGTGTGGGTACAAGCCAGTTAAGAGCTGCTGGGGCATCAGGTATTAACCCAGTCACATAACAGGCCATTTAAAGCTCCACCAAACCCAAGAAAACTTCTCAAGTTCCATACGTGTGACCTAAAATTTAATATGTCTCTTTTGCTCCCATATGTGTGTTCTTTCCAATACTTTATTCAATTTTCTCATTCTATTGATGTGTGTGGGTGTAGCTGTTGGTAACTACAAAGAGATTTACTAGTAAAATTGGGAGCAGTTCTGCAATTCAGCAAAGATCAAAATGGACTTTACCTATTGGGACTGCACTAGACAGCCCCACCCTCCCACCGACCTAATCAGCCAAGAGGTGGATCCTGCTACATTGTACAGTATAATGGAATATCTGGGAGGGCAAATTCGGCAATGTCTGTAGTTATGAAACTAAAAGATTCCAGCCAATTTCCCAACCAAACACAATATCCAACCAAAGAAGAAGCCCTTGAAGGCCTCTGGTCTTTCTGAGGTTTCTCAAACATGGCCTTCTGTGGCCTTATTAGTCCCCTTGCAATACCTTCAGGAGCATATCAGATGATCGAAGGCCTCTGTTTCATTAATGAAGCTGTAATCAATCAATCACAGTCCACCCCCTAGTGGCAGATCCATGTATAAACCTCTCTCAAATTCCAAGAGATACAAATTAATTTTTAGTTTTGGACTTGAAAGATGTTTTCTTTTCTATACCCCTCCATCTAGATTCCTCGATCCTGTTTCTCCTTCAATGGGAAAAACTTATTTCAAAGGAAAAACAGTGATATAGTTGAACAGTTCTCCTGCATAGCTTTAGAGATAGCCCTGACCTTTTTGCTTGGCCACTGGGGAAGATTTTAAGAAATAGGGGACAGTATATAGATGATATTGTAATCTAAAGTCCAACATGGGAGCTATCCAACCATAATACTACCCAAACTATCAGTTATTTTTTTATTTTTAAGAGAATAAAACCAAGCAAAATAAATCAGAATAAATCCAGTCAAAACAAAACAGAGAAAGTGACACAGGACATCAAAACAAGATAATAGGAAATCAACAGTGGTTACCATAATGCCTCTTGTTATCTTCAAAATAGCTTCCCATACCATCAGGCATAATAAAATCAAACAAAACAGAACAGAATAAAATCAATCAAAATAAAACAATGGAAGTGATACAGGACTTCAAAACAAGATAATAGGAAATCAACAATGGCTACCATAATATATCTTGTTATCCTTGTTTTTTTTTTCCTCCTGGATTAGGAACTTTACTGGAAACCAGGAAGAATTCCTTCTAGACAGAGACAAAAGCTTCCTCCTGTCCCCTTACAAAGTTCTTCAATGGACTGCACAGGAAGAGTTGCCCCATCCCTGAGCCAGGGGGAGCTCAAAGAAGAACCAGCAGGTGACAGATTAGGGACCCAATGCCTGCCACCTACTTCAGATGCATACATGATCAGATGAGGCAGTGGGAGAAAATGTTAGTGGCAGAATTTTTTTATTATTATTAAAGATAGTAAAATCTAACAAAACATAACAGAATGAAGTCAATCAAAACAAAGCAGTAGAACTGGTACAGAACTTCTAAGAAAGATACTATGAAAACAATAGCTACTATAGTATATCTTGTTATTTTCAGTATAGTTGACCATTCCAACAGGTATAGTAAAATCAAACAAAAAAAAAACCCACAATAAAACCAATAAAAACAGAGTATAAAATAAGGCCAAAAAATTAATCAGAATAAAGCAAAACAATAACAATATTGGGCCTCTAAGACAAGACAGAAGAGAATCCCCCATTTTTGTTACATTGCGTACTGTCATCTTCCAAAGAGATGCTCAGGCTGCCAGCCCCAGGCCTGCAAAATGAACAAAACAATACTAGCATTTCATTGTTTTATGTACCTTTGTTGCTATCAATTTAGCCAGACCTCCAAATGAGCAGGTTGCTTTATGGGATGGGGTGGGTGCAGAGCTTTGTTCTTGATTCTTAGCCTGTGTGCTGGTAGGCGTATGGGGGGTGGGGTGGGGTGGGGCATATTTGGAGAGAATTGTAGCTTCCTGAAGTGATTGCCCTCTGTTGGTGACAGATCCTCCATTTGTGAAGATTAACCTCATGGTATATAAAGCCTTCCCACTAGGCAGGTAGGGAAATGGCCTTGGCTATTCTTGCCAGAATGAACCCTGTGGTTTTTTTTCACCCTTTTTGTAGGTCGAGTTGCAGATTGTCATGTCTGTGGGAGTTATGTGTTCTGGATCACATCATCCCTCTGTCTAAACATTACCCATGCTCACTTATATTTGGCCAAAGTCTGAAAACTTTCCTTGTGCATGAGCAGAGAGGATCAATTTTTACTGTGTTGTCAAAAGAAAAGTTTGAGAGATCAAGCCTGCTAGAGAAGACTAACTTTGAAATTTCTACACAATGGTGTACTAACTGGACCTTCATTAGTTCAGCAAGCATGGTAGCTAGGCTTAAGACTTGAGAAGCTTTTAAAGTAATCTCAGAGCTTTGCAGTAGTTGAGTGAGTATTATGTTAACCTTTTCACAGATAGCCAGTGTTAGCTTCAGGACTGTCTTTACCTCATGGAGAATTTAAATTTCCAGTTGCTGTACCATGGTTAGTTTTGGGACCCTTTGGTTTACTAAGACAATTGATACTACTACCTGCAGACAGCTAGATCAGCCTTAGGCCACAAGATCTAGCTGTTTAGTGAAGTAAGTCATTGGGAGAGTTATAGGTCTAAAATTTTGAGTGAGTGATGTCACTTCCTGGAAAATGGCCAAACAGAGAACACCAGATAGGGAGACTCCCTGAAATACACCATTCAAATGCTGGAATATAAAATAATATAATAGCAGAGAGAAGGAAAAAAGAGGGAGATGGGTCCTCTGGACCCAAGAAGAATCTAAAACGAGAATTGAAGCCCACAGAAAGAGTAAAAAAGAAATAACCAAACAAAGGTGGAGACTGGCAGCACCTCTGACCAGAGCTGAACCCAATTAGCAGTGGGAAGCCATCTGGGAAAGTGCGATTAAAGTGCTGGCAATGCATGATTGAACTGCTGCGGCTGCAGCAGTGACAGCAGAGGCAGCAATTGATCATGGAATGAGGTGGTCATGAGCAGGCAAGGGAGTGAGCCTGGCGGGTCCCAGCCCCCCACCCCCAACCCCCGAGGGAGAACGAGGGACTGGCATCCATCCTGAGACCAGAACCGCACCTAATTAGGCACGGTTCCCACAGAAACTGCTCCCACTGAGCCCTGGAGGGTCCTGGCGAGATCTGGAGACCAAGGCTGCACGCGTGCCCTGAGGGTGATTGGGGAAGTTTGATGGAAGGCCCAGCATGGGTTCCCAGGCAGCGGCCCCACCCTCGCGCACTGCACCAGACATCCATGGAGCGGAAATGGGCTGGGGAAAGGCAGTGGACCAACATGGGCTCACTGCAGAGAAATTAGGAGATCCCTGAATAACCCAGGAAAATGCCAAGACAGAAAGGTAGAGGGCACTCTCCGGCCTCCGATACAAGCAGAACAAATCCAGGAGAAGCAAATGCAGAAGAGGTTGGGAGCCCAAAAATTAAAATCTCAGAGGAGATGACAACCGAAGTGGGGAGGCAACTCCATGAAGCTATAAAAGAAACTAAAGTAGCACTGTTAGCCCAACTGAGAATTGAAATGAAATACATAATAGGGGAATCACTAAGCACCTCTAAAGGAGACATAGACGGAAAGGTGGAGGGTGGAAAATCAAAGGAAATCGAGAATGAAAAAAATAAAGATTTAGAATGCGTGAAACAGATTCAGAGAGACTACCAGGAAATCAAAGACTCCAATGAAAGTTGGCAGAACCACCTGAAGGAAACTAAAGATAGACTTTCAAATCTGGAAGACAGGCTGGAAGCCTGGGATCAAGAAAGGAAAGACCTCCTAAAAATAAGAAATCTGGAAGTGGCAGTGCAACAGCTGCAAGACAACCCAAGGAAATATAATTTACGAATAAAAGGTGTGAGTGAAAAAGCAGGGGTCAATACAAATTAAATTAAAAGCCTATTTACAGAAATAATTTCAGAAAACTTTCCAAGCCTGGGAACAGGAAGAGACTTTGAGATAAGTGAAACATATAGAACTCCAGCTAAACATGACCAAAATAGGCCTACACCCAGACATATAATAATCAAGATTCCAGAAATTCAACACAAAAACAAAATATTAAAAGCTATTAGGGAAAAGAGACAGATTGCCTACAAAGGAAGGCCCATCAGAATCACGACAGACTTCTCAACACATATCATCAGGTCAAGAAGAGCTTGAAGTGAAATATTTCAAGCTCTGAAGGAAAATAACTTCCAAACCAGATTGATGTACCCTGCAAAATTATCTTTCAAAATCAACGGAGAAACAAGATACTTCCATGACAAAGAACAACTAAAGGAATTTATGACAACCAAGCCAACCCTACAAATAATACTGAAGGACATTCTAGAGAGAGCTAAAAAAAGTCCACAGCTCCAGAAACAGCAACAGAGGGATATCACCAAGCAGGGCAGACAAATGAATAATCTATCATAGGGATTTAAGTCCAGTATTGTTTTCAATGAGCTGTTTAGTTTAATCCTATTCTACCTCAACTGGCCTAACTTTATCATATATGATGACAAAGACAGCTATTCTAAAGATAACAAAATTTGTAAGGGTAGCCTTTAATGATATTTGATCATCTTGCTTCAAAACCAGGTATTACTTTCACTGCTCTGTTCTGAGGGATTTTAACCTATCTTAGTGTGTTTGTGTTACAACAGATGATATAGGCAATGCGATGATATAGGCAATAGCTAATGTGAGGCATTATAGAAATCAACGCTGCATTACTATGTATTGCCTCCATTATCTTATTTGTTATTGGTTTTATTCAGTACTATTTTGTTTGACTATATTAGGCCAATTGGTAATGGCATTTATTTTGAAGACAATAAGAGGTATTAAAGGGGAACTGAGGAAGGAAGGAACGGAAAAGGAAAAAGACATAGATTTATATGAGGGTATTCATAAGATAGTTTAAAAGACTATACTACTAAATGTATTAACTGGTGAGAGAGAACAGTAGATATTCTTATGATCAGATCAATCCTACATGTCTTTATCTGTCAATCTGAACAGCCCCCTTAATGGTAACGATATATAATGTTGCAACCACTATAAAATTCCAACCATCTAAATTCCTAAACCTATAATTTTACAGTATCGGATATGTTGTTGTTGTTTGTTGATCCCTTTAGCTTTTTGTTTCTCTTCTGTATGACCATTCTTTTATCCTTTATTGGTTTCACTCTGAACTATTTCGCTTGATTATATTAGACCTGATGATAGGGGTAGTTATTTCAATGATAACAAGAGGTATTCTAAGGAGAAAGGAGGAAGGAAGGAAGGAAAAAGGAAAAAGACATAAATTTATAAATATGTATAAATAGGACAGTTAAAAAGACTATATTACTAAATGCATTAGCTATTGAAAAAGAAAAGTTAATACTCATGAACTGATAAATCTAACATGTCTGTATCTGTCAATCTGATCAACCCCTATGAAGGTAACGATATGCAATATTGTAACTACTGTCAAACTTCAACCACCTCAGTGTGTAAACCTACAATGTTATCATATCAGATTTGTTGTTGTTGTTTGTTCGTCTTTTTTGCTTTTTGTTTCTATCTTCTGTGTCTATTTTCTCTTAAATAAAATAAAAAAAATAAAATTTTTAGTGAGAGCTCCCAATGTTGTATTTTATTTCTTATGTACATATAAAATAAAAGGCTTAGGCCTAGAAATCTAGAACTGGAGACCACTTCAGTTCTTGTTTTAGAGCCTCCAATGCCTGCTGGAAACTCTTTTCCCAAAATATAGTTTTATTTTCTTCTTCTTCCATTGGATTGCTTGAATTGAAGTGTTTCAAGCTCTAGAAGAAAATGACCTCTTACACAGATTGATGTACCCCACAAAAGTTTCTTTCATTTCTATGGCAAAAAATGCCTGAGGAAATTCATGAACACCACATCAGCACTCTAAAATATTCTGAAGGACATTCTAGAAAGACATAACAAGGACTACAACTCCATGAGCCCCAATAGGATGAATCTACCAGCAAGGCAAACAGTTAAGCAGGAGGTAGGTAAGGAAGCCAACAACAGGAAAATAACATGACAAAGATAAATCAGTTTATATCAGTTATAACAATCATTGTTAATGGTCTTAATACACCAATCAAAAGAAACAAACTGGAAGAATGGATCAAGAGGCAAAATCCAACAATAAGCTGCATACAAGAAACACATTCAATTAAAAAAGAAATTCACAGACTGAAAGTCAAAGGGTGGAAAACAGTACTCCATGTGACAGGAACTAGGAAAAAAGCAAAGGTTGCTATTCTATTTGCAGACAAAGTGGATTTCAAGTCAAGACTGAATAAGAGAGATAAAAAGGTCACTACATCCTTGTAAAAGGAACAATCCAAGACAAAGAGACAACACATGTTCAAATATTGCATGGTTTCTTGGACTTGAGAAGCCAAAGTATAATAAAAACCAAAATGTATAATGGATATTGGGAAATGGGAAGAAAATGTTCAATGAGGAGAAAAAGGGAGGGGGAGTAAGAAAAGAAAGAAGGGACAAGAAAAAGAAAGAATAGAAGGCAAAAAATAGAAAAGCTTTTGTAAATAAAGAGGGAAAGGGGTTGAAGAGAGGGTAGGGGAATGGGGGAAAAAGAAAAAGATATATCATGTACAGGTACAAACTCCCCATGATGAATGTTTTTATACATATCTAAAATGTGCCAATAAAATAAAAAAAAGAATAAAGTATACCATAGATCAAATGAACTTAGCAGAGTACAGAACATTTCACCCAACAAATAAATTCCATCTACGGAAAACACATTTTTTCAGCAGCTCATGGAACATTCTCCCAAATAAAACATAACTTAGGCCATAAAACAAGTCTCAACTAATACAAAGCACCGAAGTAATATCTTGCATCTTATCAGAATGTAATAGAATGAAACCAGGAATCAATAGAAAGAGAAACTACAGTAGCTATACAAACACACAGAGATTGAACAATTCACTTTTGAATGAATAGTGAGTCATTTAAAAAATCAGGGGCAAATTAAAATTAAAATTATAATTAAATTAATTATATATAATTATATATAATTAATTTTATTATAAAATTAATTATATATTGTTATAAAATTATATTATATATTATATAATTAATTTTATATAAATACTTAATTTTAATTAAAATTAGAATTACATTCCTAGTATCAAGTGAAAATGGAAACATAACATACCAGCATATGTGGCATTCAGCAAAGACAGTTCTAAGAGTGTTTACTGAAGTGTCTAGACCCAAAAATAGAGATCTCAAATAAATAATATAAGGGTGCATCTCAGAGTCTTACAAAAACAAGAGAAAAACAGAACCAAACCCCACAGAAAGAAAAGAAATAATAAATACACAGGATCAATGAAATGATGAGTTGGTGTTTAAAAAAAAGATTTATAATTCCTTAGCCAAACTAAAAGAGGATCCAAATCAATATAATTATATATGAAAAAGGGATGTTTCAATAGGCATCAATGAAATCTAGAGAGTCATTAGGGACTGTTTTGGAAATCTGTATTCAAATAAATTGGAAAATCTAGAAGAAATAGATAAGGTTTTTAGATACATATGACTTACCAAAATTGAACCAAGAGAACATAAAAATACCTAACCAATAACATCAATAACAATAATATGGAAACAGTAATGAAAAGTTTTACAACAAAGAAAATCCCAGGACCAAATGAGTTCACTGGTAAACTCTACCAGATTTTTAAAGAAAATCTAACACAAATGCTCCTTAACCTAAAGTGAAATAAAAAGGGAATTAATGTTTTCAAACTCCCTCTGTCAGGCCATACCATCCTGGCACCAAAACTGGGCAAGGACAAAATAAAAAAGAAAACTGTAAACCAATATCTTTGATGAACATAGGTACAAAAATCTTTAATAAAATACTCAGAAAACCTAATTCAACAACACATTAAAAATATCATATAGCATGATACAGTTGGTCTTATTCCAGAGGTGCAAGTTTGACTAAACCTATGCAAATCAATAAAGGTAATACAACACATAAATAGAATCAAGAATAAAAATCACATAATCACTGCAATCAATGCAGAAAAAGCCTTTGACAAAATTCAACACCTCTCCATGTTAAAAGTCCTGAAAAATTTGGTACTGTATGTTCATACATCAACACAGTAAAGGTTATATTTGACAAGTCCACAGCCAACATCATTGTGAATGTGGAAAGACTGAAAGCATTTCCTCTAAAATTAGAAATGAGGAAAGGGTGTCCACTCTTGCCACTGCTTTTCAATATAGTACTTGAACTCTTAATCAGAGCAATTAGGCAAGAGAAAGCAATACATAAAAGAGATATAATAGGAAAAGAAGTAAATTTATCCTAATTAGCAGATGATGAGATCCTATAGCTAGACCTTAAAGGCTTCATCTAAAGACCTTTGTAGAGCTGATAAACAAATTCAGCATAATTTTCAGATATAAAATCATAAAAATTAATAGCTTGTCTATATACTTGTATTAACTAATTGAGAAAGAAATTAAGAAAACAATTCCATTCGCAACAGCCTCAAAAAATTAAATACCTAAGAATTAACCTAGCTAAGGAGGTGAAAATCTGTACAATCAAAAATATGGAACCATTATGCACTAGAAATGGAAAGACCTCCCATGTTCATAGATTGGCAGAATTAACATTATTAAAATTACCATATTACTAGAAGTAATCTACAGATTCAGTGAATTCTCATCAAATTCTAATGACTATTGATTGAGCTAGAAAAAAAAATCTGGAAATTCACATGAAAGCATGAAAGACCCAGAATAACAAAAGCAATTCTAAGCAAAATAGCAAGGCTGGAGGAATTACACTACAAAGCCATAGTAACAAAAACAACATGCTACTGACACATAATAGGCATATAGACCAATGAAATGAAACAGAAGACAGAAACAATCCAGTACAACGGTAGCCATCTGATTCTTGACAAAGGACTGAAAAATGTACAGTGAAGAAAAGACAGCTTCTTTAACAAAATGTTCTAGGAAAATTGGATATCCCCACGTATATTATTGAAACTAGTTCCCTATCTCTCACCCTTCACAAGATAAATTCAAAATGAGTCAAAGACCTAAGTATAAGACCTACAACTCCTAATTGCTAGACTAGAACATAAAGGAGATACTTGAAGTTATATGCACAGGCAAAGACTTCTTGAAGAGGACTGTAATAAAATAGGAAACAGTAGCAAAAATCAACAAATTGGTTAGCATCAAATTAAAACGTTTATTCACAGCAAGGGAAATAACCAACACAATGAAGAAATAACCTATAGAATGAGAAAAAGTCTTTTGAGAGAGGACAAATATCCAGAATTTATAAAGAATTAAAAAAACTTGACACCAAGAAATCCAATAGCCCAATCAATAAATGAGCAAATGAATTAAACAGACACTTCTCAAAAGAAATACAAATGGCCAATAAATATGTACAAAAATGTTTAACATTGTTAGCCATAAGGGAGACACAAATCAAAAGTACACTGAAATTCCATCTCACCTCAGTCAGACAGGCTATCACCAGGAATATGAAAAAACAATAAATGCTGGTGAGAATGTGGGAAAAAAATGAACCCTTCTGCACTGCTGCTGGGAATGTAAATTCACACAGCCATTATGGAATCGGTATGAAGATTTCTCAAAAAGTAAAAAATAAAACTACCGTATTACCCAGGAATTCCACTCCTTGGCATATACTTGAAGGAATTAAAGTTAGCATATAAAGTGTGATCGATAACTATAGCAAATATTTAAATTAAAAATAAATTACAGTAAAAGGCACATTTTCATGTCAGTGTTCTCCCCTTTGCTTCAAACACATCCTGTGATTTTTGTCCCTTTCTGAAGCAGTTCTGGAAGTCCTTTTTCATCACTGTCTTTAGTTGTGCTGTCACAGATGCCTCCATGTCTTGAAGTGATACAAATTGTTTACCTTTCATGGTCATTTTGACTTTTTAGAAAATCCAGAGGTTTCATGGTGTCAGATACGGTGAGTAGGGTGAATAAAGACACACTGTAAGGCTTTTAAGAGCGTGCCTTTCTGTTATATGGCACTCAGCAGCAGTATTCACTGTTTTTGATCATGTCTCTTAAGGGCATTCACAAAGGAAGACTTTCAGAACTGCTTCAGACGGTGGCACCAACAACGGGATAAGTGTGCTCAAACCTATTGTTTTTTTTTCAGTTCTATTATATGTGTCATAAATATGGTTAATAACAAAGTACTGTTATATACATTTTAAATTGCTGAGAGTAAATTTTTAATGTTCACAGCACTATAAATACTAAACATTTGAAGCATAGGCTATGTTGAGTAACTCAATGTAATTATTCCACATTATATTCACAAATCATAGCATTACTTTGTGCCCCATACATTTGTATAATTATAAATTGCCAATTTATTTTTATTTATTTTTTATGTATAGATAATATTTAATAGTGTGGGATATAAATTACCAGAGGAAATAAATGTATATAATAAGTAATACTATTTGAACATACATGACTGGTAATTATCATATCTTTTTTTTTTGGTGGTTTTTTGAGACAGGGTCTCTCTATGCAGTTCGGGCTGGCCTTGAGCTCACTTTGTAGCCCAGGCTGGTCTCGAACTCACAATGAGCATCCTCCCACAGCTTCCTGAGTTCTGTAGATCATATCTTAATAAAAAGTTCCACTTGAACAAAAAGTTAAATGGAACAAATCAACCATAATTTTTGATACAAAATTTGGCTATCAAATTTGAGACTTAAAAAAATGTTCCAAATACTACAGAAAAGGCCAGAAATTTAAAGTGATGTTTTCTACAAACTTATAATTTTAATTCTATTCTGATGTGGATGATTTATGCTTTTTTTCTCTTGACAAAATATGCTGGCTAGGAATTCTATCATTATTTTAAGTAGAAGTTCTAAGAGTGGCTATCCTTGTCTTAGGCCTGAACTGAAAGGAAAGTTTTCTATTTTTCACTATTGGATTTGATGTCTTTGGGTGCTTTCCATATGTGGCCTTTATTATGTTGGGGTAAATTCTTTCTATACCTATTCTGTTGAGAGTTATCCTCAAAGTTTGTTGAATTTTTAAAAGTTCAAATTGTTTAACTTTTTAAACCAATGCTTTTTCTGCATCTATTAATATGAACACTAGACTTGTACCCTTCCTTCTGTTAATGTGTTGCATCGCATGAATTAGTGTATGGTGAGCTACATGCACCTGAGAAATAAATGTCACTTGGTCATACTGTATGTTCCTCTTAGTGTGCTGTTGAATTCAGGTCACCTGTATTTTTTTTCTTCAGGTCAAAAGTTTTCTTTCTTTCTTTCTTTCTTTCTTTCTTTCTTTCCTTCCTTCCTTCCTTCCTTCCTTCCTTTCTTCCTTTCTTCCTTCTTTCTCTTTTTATCTTTTTGAGACAGGATCTCACTATGTAGTTCAGGCTGGCCTTGTGCTCACTGTGTACCCCCAGGCTGGTCTTGAACTCAGAACGATCCTCCTGCCTCAGCCTCCTGAGACCTGGAATTACAGGCATGTGACACCACACCTGGCTGTATTTTTTTCTTTCTTTCTCTTTCTTCTTTCTTTCTTTCTTTCTTTCTTTCTTTCTTTCTTTCTTTCTTTCTTTCTTTCTTTCTCTATCTTTCCTTCTCTTTCACTCTCGCTTTCTTTCTTTTTTTCTTATGGAATTTGCACCTATGTTCATCAGGGACATTGGCCCATAACCTTTTTAAAAACAACATTACAGTATTTTTTATCTGACTTTGGCTTCAGACTAATGCTGGCCTTATTAAGTTTGAAAGCATTCCCTTTTTAATTTTTTAGAGGAGATTAAGAAGGATTGATGCTAACTCATCTTCAATGTTTGATAGAATTTATCCATGAAGTCATTTGGTCCTGGGCTTTTCTTTGTTGGGTAAATTTTGATTACTAATTCTACCTCTTTAGTGGTTATTGGTCTGTCAGGTTATATTCCCTTGTGTTACAGTATGTGTTCAGATGGCTCCCCCAAGCCTCAGGCAATCATGGAGATGGTTGAATCTAGCATTTTGTTGTCTAGTGCTGGAATTGGTGGTGTGAGTACTGCACCCATCCAAGGGCAGAGCCGGAATACAGAGTAAGGGCAGGAAGGAGACTGTTTTCCCCCTTTTGTCCTTTTGCTCTTGTCTCTTGTGGCCACCATGAATGGCTTCCCTTCAGCCATGCCACCTTGCCTTGGAGCCAGCCGAGTATGGACTGCAATCTCCAAAAACTGCAAGCTAAATAAACTTCTCCTTCCCTAATTTTGGATGTCAGGTATTTTGTCTCAACAATGAGAGAAAAGTAAGCAATGAGTACCTGTTAGACAGTATGTTTTTAAGAATATCTCCGTTTCTCCTAAGTTGTCCAATTTATTGGGTAGTAATTCATAGTAGTCTCTCATTATCAGTAGTAATATCTTTCACTTCTGGTTGCATTTATCTGTTTAAAGTTTTGCTCTTTTTTCCCTTAGACTAGTTTCAGTATGTTAATAGTGATCATTTTTTTTTTAAATCTAACTTTCCTTCAGTGATTTTTTTTGGTATTATTTTTCTATTCTGTATGTTTCTTGTAATCTGTGATTTCTTCCTTTCTCCTTTCTTCTGCTAATTTTCAGTTTAGTGTGTTCTTTCCAGTCTCTTTGAAAGTAAATTTTTTTTTAGATCTTTCTTCTGTTTTAATGGAGGTTATAAATTGTCAATTTATAACAAAAGGAAAGAAAAGAAAACCACTCTGCTGCTTGGGGTAATCCAGGGTGCCATTCTCAGCCAACCATTATGATTTGCTCATTATGATTGATTATGATAAAATCAAGGAGAAGTAATGATTAGAATAACAGAGTTTAATGAACTAAGGAATCGCTCAAGTTTGTCAGGTTTCCTGTTGTAATGGTTCATAGTAATGGTGGTAGCAGGTCACGTCCCTTAGATAGGCGTTTTGGTACGGACGAAAGAGCCCAGGTGCAGTCAGAGAGACCTAGATTCAGCCTGCATTCAGCTCCTTTTTAGCCCCGTGTCCTTGAGTAGAAAACAACTTCTCAGGTCGTCAATGTTTTCACTTGTAAAATGGAGAGAAGAGATATCACCACTTTAGGATGTTTGGAGAAATATCTTGAGATACCCCGTGCCTGACATGTAGGTGCTCAGACACTAGAGCTGTGGCCTTTCCTATCGTGACAGTTATAAAATTCAGTCCTGCTTTACCTAGAGTTGCTTGCTTCTAACATTCCTTAACTTTTAAGGCTTTTCCGGGATTGAGTCCAGGAATTCTTCAAGGTCAAGAGTCCCTGGCTTCATTTCTCAGTGATTCCAGCCGGGTTTTGTGTCTGGTGACATCTAGTGGATGGATGAGGTAGTTGTTAAGACTGAACGCGAAGTCTCAGCTGCGATGTCCCCTTACCTCTCCATCCACTCTGAGGCCAGGGTTTTTTCTAATCTTTTACATCTCAGATGCTGGCATATTTTAAATCTCAGATCCAGCATATTTACATCCCAGATCCAGCGTATTTTAAATAATTATTTTAACATCACTTTTTAATATTAAACACACAAGAGTCATAACGAGAGGCAGCCTCCTTGACCCTTAGAAGAGTAATACTTCTGGCTGTCTGGAAGTAGCCTACAACCCTGAAATTATACCTTGGGTGACTGTGTGCACTTGGCCAATTATCATGCATCACAATGGGCACAAATCTGTGACTAGTACAGTTTAAGGTAGCAAAATAAGTGATCACATAATTGAAGGAAAAGTCCAAAGGTTCTTTATTAGGGCATATGTTAAACTCAGGAGAACAGAAGGTTATAGTGTGGACATTAACCATTTTGTCTCCTTGTATTTAAAAGGATTAAGTTCCCATTTACCAAATGCAGTGATTTCCATATTTTTGGACTGTACCTCAGTTGTAAAATAATAAAAAATCTCAAATATTAGTTACAATTGCATATGTGTCCCACTCCCACTTCACTTGTTACTTTGTTTGTAATGCATACACAAAGAGAAATTTTGAAATAATGGAAATTAAAAAAAGCAAACATAAACACAACTTGTTTTCCTCCCATGTCTCAGGAGCTCATTGCTGTCCTGCTGGGTTGTTGTCCCCCTTTGAAGAGTACTGGTTTGTCCTGCTAACTGGAGTCTTCTGGCCCAGCCCTGTGGCTCTGGAACACCATCTCTGCCCCAAACAATCTGGTTTCCTCCAAGCTTCTGTACTTACTGCATGTTGTCCCTTCTCCCTGCCATAGTCCATGCTATTCCACCCTCTCTTCTCTCCTCCTAAACAACTCCAGATCGTTCAGCTTCAGAAAATTCTGGGGATACTGAGGCTCAAGAGAGAGGATTCCTGTGTAGTTTAGAAATGGAGGAAGGAAGAAGACCCAGGTCCCCTGGATGATTGTTTATTCATTCAGTGGCTATTTACTGAAGATGTGCACAGTGCTAGGTACTCAACATGGATCCGTTCTACTCTGGCAGATGCTTAGAGGCTGGTGAGCCTGCATGTACCACCCTTGATGTGTTTGGAAGGTGCAGTGACATTTGAATAAATAGATTATTTCTTGCCATGGTTTGGCTGGATAAGCTTGGGCTCTGGAATCAGACATGTCTTGATTTCAATCTTGCCAAAATACCTAATGTCTGTATGCAAAACCTTGTCTTTCTGAGCCTTTGTACTTTCTTAAGGTCTGCCTCGTGAGAGTGTTGTGTAGGGTGGAGGGAATGATGTAGGTAGGATCACTAACTCACCCTGGGTTGCTCAGGGCATTCTTGATTTCAGCTCCAAAAGTCCTGCATCCCAGGAACCTAGTAAGTTTCAGTCAGATTGGAATGGTCGGTCACCCCACCTGTCGGGAAGCTGCCCGGTGAGTAGTGTTATGTAATGGATGCTCCTTTAATGCCTGCCTCTGTCTGCTGCTTTACTTTCCACATATTTTCTTTTCTTCCCTCCTTTCTTCTCCCCACTTCTTCTTTGTTATTTAAGAAGTCCGAATTTTCTTCTTAGTTGAGAGGATAACTTCACAGTGCTGAGAAATTTTCTCCTCCTTGGAAGTATGCATTTTACTGGAAGATTTTATATTTAAAATGAAAGGAATAAATTTATAAGAATAAAATTATAAACACAGCAAAGAGGCTGTGGAAAACCTCTGAGAGAATAGGCTTTCCTTTTCATTAATTCTTCAAGGCATGGTCCTGTAATCCCAGCACTTGGGAGACTGAGGCAGGAGGATCATTGTGAGTTCCAGGCCAGCCTGGGCTACATAGGGAGTTCAAGGCCAGTCTGGACTACACAGGGAGACCTGTTCTAAAAAAAATCTGCAAGGTTTATCAAGTGGTTGCTCTTTGCCAGGCTCTGGGGCTGGTACCGAAGATGCTTCAGTAAACAGAGAGACCCATGCCTGCCTGCCTGCTGGTGGCTCCATGGGGACCATGGCGTGATATCACGCACTCTCAGGCAAAAGCTCTGGCTCTCATTTGCCCTTATTTTTCCCCATCCCTCACCAAGTGGAGTGTATCTGGGGGGTATTATGAAGCATTGTCTTTCAAGATTCTTCTTAGAACTAAAAGGACATAGTAAATGTGATGAGGGGGTAAAAAATCTCACTCAAAATTTAGCAGAATTGCCAGACCATGGTGCTAGGGTCTCCTAAACCATCCCAGAGACTTAAAAAATACCCCAGAATTCTCTTTGGGGGACTTTGAGTCCCATTTGGGGTGTGTGTCTGTGTGTGTGTGTGTGTGTGTGTGTGTGTGGTTGGGAACTGTGGCCTCTATCAGTAAACCCTGATGGCTCTCTTGAGCCTCCATTCTGGTCTGATACATTGTGTTTAGAATTGTATCCAGGGGCAGCCTAGAGAGTATCTGTGACTCCATGCAGGGTATAAACCACTAAGCAAAAAGTCTGGCCTGAGCCAAGGTTTTGTCCTTGGAGGTTAGAATGGGAATAGAGAGGAAAGGTTTTCTTAAGGCAAATGATCATCCCTTCTTGGGAATGGAACTTTTGTCCTGAATAGTCAATAATTTAAAGAGCTCTCTCTTTCCCTGTACACGTGTGCATGTGTGTATTTGTGTGTCTGTGGAGAGGGGGGGTAAGGCAGGCAGTGCAGTGCACTGTTTAAGAACCAGGATATCATTTGGTCCTATCTCCACTAATATATAATGTGAAGTTAGGTGAGATGTTCAGTGCCTCAATTTCTCCATCTGTAGAATGAGAATACCTTCATTAGCTTTCGTAAATTTATAGATTAGTTAAAACCAGACTATTTCATAATTCTATAACTGACATTATTGAATCCTTTCATCCAGTGTATCTTCAGACAGCACTGTTGTGTCTCGTTTATCAGTGTCCTCCCCAAAGCCTCCTGTGACCACAGGTGGGGAGTTTTGATGCTGGCTGGATTGGAGTGTGTGAATGTGGACTAAGGGCCTAATCCTGGGGTAAGGGGGCAGATAATAGAAGTCTCATCCTGAGTGCTGGTGGCACTAATGAATAGGCTTCCAGCCTGTATGGAATATAAAGTGAGAGAGGGAAGCTAGGCAGGCTGTCTGCTCTGTGATGCTTCTCTGCCATGCCACCCTGCCTTGGAGCCAGCTGATTACAGACTGAATTGTGAGTTGAAATAAATTTTCCCTCCTTTAACTTTGGGTGTTGGGTATTTTGTCTCAGCGATGAGAAAAGTGACGAAGACAAGCTGTGTTACATTAGTTTGCTATGGCTGCTATAAAGAAGTTCCACTAAATATCTGGTTTAAATCACAAAAAATAGATTGTCATCTGGATGTGGATTCTGGAAGTCTGAGATTGAGGCATAGGCAGTCTGCGGTCCGTCTGAAGGCACTAGGGAGAGTTCTTTTCCAGCATTTCTCCCTGCTTCTGGAATTCATCGGCTTGTAGCAGCGTCTTTCTAATCATCGCTTGACATCTGTGTGCATGTGTTTTTCACTCAAGGTTCATTTTACATGGACACAGTCACACTGAAGCATCCTCAAGGATGCCCTTGATTTATCAGTCATTCCACTCAAATGAGCTAGGATTAGGAGGATTGGAACTTCAATATATGAATTGCGGAGACACAATTCCACTTATAACAAGTACCTTATATCAATGTTTAGTAGTATTAAAAGTTAATGCTAGGGTGCAGCTCCGTAGTACAGTGCACGCATAGTGTGCACAAGACTCTGGGTTCAACAGCCAGTGCCACACACATAAAACATTACAGATGTGTCTTTACAGTGCAATACAGTAAGTGAATACATATGAGGGACTTAGCACAGCACCTGTCATAGAGCGAACACTCAGTGATAATGAGGGTTATGATTATTAAAGTGAGATATTCCCTATTCATCGGTTTTATTTCCCACAGAACTGGTACAGAATACCTGCCCTGTGGAATTCGTGCTGCCCTGGAAAGAGGTGCCGCGTGTGTATGTGTGCAGCACTTGCTCTTGTATTCAGCAGGCCTTTAACAGTCCCATTCCTTTCTTCTTTCACAGTGCCTAACCTTGTACCTTAAGTCTTCAGTGCTTGGCATTTTTAGTACTCAGTAAGTAACTGAAGATGAATAAATAAACGAACAGAAAGGTGGTTCACGACAGGGACATGTTTTGAGAAGTGCACATTAGGTGATTTTGTCATTGTGCAAGCATAGGGTGTATTTACATGAACCTCCACCTAAACAGTATGGTCTACTATGTACCTAGGCCAATTTGTGTAGCTTATTGCCCCTACGCCAGCAGTGGCAATCCTTTTAGAGTGATAACAAACAGCCTGCTATGGCGTGTGTGTCATAGGGTCACCACCACTGCCCTAGGTCATGAACTGGAACAGCACCTTACTGTTCTGAACACTGAAGGCAGTTACAGCACAATGATAGATGCAAAGCCAATAGGTGAAAGCAATTTTTCAGCTCTCCTATATATAATCTTATAGGACCATTGTCATATATGTGGTCCATCAGTGACTAAAAAATTCATGTAGTCTGTAGGTAAGTTTCTTTGGAAAATATTGGGAATTCAGTATAAAGTAACTTGGTCAAAGAGGGCTCTCCTCTCCCTTCCCTCCCCCTCCCCTCTCTTCCCCTCCCCTCCTTTTCTCTCCCCATCTTTTCCTTTTGCTCCCCGCCTCTCTTTTTCTTGGAGTAGATTTCTTCTGTCTGGTGAGGAGATAAAGGCTAGGACCTCAGATCTTACGCCAAGAATTTTCCAGGCAGAGAGTAGGCTTGTCACCAAGGAAAGACTCCTATTATTCTGGGGAAACTAGCTAGAAGTCTCCCGTCCTTTCACATCAAACTATGTAGATTGAGAGGTTACAATCAGTTCCCCCATAGGAACAGCACTTATTATGACCACTGGGGAAATGTGTCCTGGGCAGCTGCCCCAACCAAAGCCATTCCAGTAATAAGAACTGGAAAGAGCAAACATGCAAGACACATCACAAAGGGGTGTGAGACAAAATACCTGACACCCAAAATTAAAGGAGGAAAGTTTTATTTTGGCTCGCAGTTTGTAGAGACTTCAGCCCACAGTCAGCTGGCTCCAAGGCAGTGTGAAGGGGCATCTGAGAGGGGAAACAGGGTGTGGCAGGGCAGGGCAGGCAGAAGTCAGCAAGCAGCAAGGGATCGCTTTCTGAACCTTACACTCTATTCAGGCTATACACCCTTAGGTAGCACTCACACCCGGGGTGGGCCTTCCCATTATTCACATCCAGAACTATGCAAACCAATCAGTGGACTAATTTAGTAATCACACAACCTTAATCCCAGCATCACACAGTCTAGATGCAGACACCTCTGAAAAGCCCCACCTATGACCACATGAGGCTTTGAGGGGACATCTAGACATGCTCATAACAAATAGTATCAGTTACTAACAGTCATCCTATGCTTATTTAGTTACTTGACAACTATTTATTAAATGTCTGCCACATCCCAGACTGTGAGCCAAGTCTGTTTTGCACTTTATTTTTGTCAAGTTTTACACCTGTCAGGTATGTGCAGTAATATCTGATCAGCGAAGAAAACCAGG
Organism: Dasyprocta punctata; assembly: GCA_004363535.1. Classification (NCBI taxonomy): domain Eukaryota; kingdom Metazoa; phylum Chordata; class Mammalia; order Rodentia; family Dasyproctidae; genus Dasyprocta; species Dasyprocta punctata. The sequence goes on along the minus strand of RJWM01005029.1, from coordinate 36 downwards.
AGGAGGGAGTTGAGGTACCTTATCCTGAGTGACCCC